>JAMJFZ010003684.1:0-97500 GCA_026225945.1 Cricetomys ansorgei
GAACTGGAGTTAAGAACATTTGATGGAGCTGCCATGTGGGTTCTGGGGATTGAAGCCCGGGTCCTCTGGAAGATCAGCCAGTGCTCCTTAACTGCTGAGCCATTCTCAAGCCCCTCACTTTTGTTTTGCTTTCGAGACAGAGTTTCTCTGTGTAGGCCTGGCTGTCCTGGAACTCTCTCAGAAATTCCTCAGAAATTCCCCTGCCCTCTTCGCGACGGATATGGTGGGAGAACACCGGTAACCATAGGAGGCAGGAGAGTCGGGGGGTCCCAGGCTAGCCTTAGCTACACAGCAACATTGAGCAAAGCCTACCCATAAGATACCATCTCAAATTAAAATAGGACAAACTTCTTTGTGTTTGGTTGTAAGAGGGCCCTGTGCAATCAGAAAGGCTGCTTCAGGTTGTTGTGAGGCCATGTGCAGTCTGGGTGCATAAGCAGGACTCAGGGTCATCAGAGTGCAAGTTATGTAGCCGTTCTGCTTTCTTCATCCTCTCCCCTCGGGGGCGTGTGGCTGGCGCGCGACTTTAGTGTCTGCCTCACTGCATTTCCACAGACCCTTCCCCGGGTAGATGAGAGATCCGGTATCTGACTGCATGTCATCTTGTAAAAAAATTTTAAAGAATGCTTTGTCTACCTGCCCTGGAACGGGAGTTATAGATGGCTGTGAGCTGCCATGTGGATCCTGGATTGAACCCAGGTCCTCTGGAAGAGCAGCCAGTGCTCTCAGCCACTGGCCCATCACTTCAGCTCCCACGACCCTGAGAGTTTTTTTTTACAGCTATTTATCTTAAAGTTTACACGTGTGTGTGTGTGTGTGTGTGTGTGTGTGTGTGTGTGTGTGTGGCCTGTGAGTAAGAGTGCATTGCCTTTGGGCACCAGAGGAGGGCGCCAGAGTCTGTCGAAATGGAGTTACAGGTGGTTGGGAGGCACCCAAAATTTATAGGGGGAACTGAACTCAGATCCTCTGCAAGAGCAGTATGTGTTCTTAATTACTGAGCCGTGCTCTGGACCTGAGTTTTTAGATCCCGCCAAAAGCAAGGACTCCAGGAGAAGCATCGGGACGGATTACGCAGAAATCTGAAGAAATGTAAGAGACTTATTTCTCGATATGTCTCTTCACTATTTTAAAAAATATTTACTGGATCTGTTTTAAGGCAGGGTGCCATGTGGTCCGGGTTGTCCTTGAACTCACTATGTATCCAAGGCTGGCATTACCACCTGATCCTCCTGCCTCCTCCTCCTGAGAGCTGGGATTACAATTCAGGTGGTGTCACACTGGGTTTAGGCTCCCTAGGCAATCGCTCTCCAGCGATTCTCATTCTCAGCCCCTGAAGCTTAGTCCCAACTCAGATGTTAGCCCAGAATGTGAAAGGCTGAGGCGGGAAGATTGAGTTTTGAACCCAGCCTGGACCACATAGAGAGACAGATTCAAAACAAAACAAGTATTCAATGGATCTCCCCAATTTGGATTCTTAGATGGGATCTTCTGAGACCCACCCTTTGTCCTCACTGACCATTCAGCTGCAACTCCCCTCAGCTGCAGGAGGCCCTCTAAGCTTCCAGCATTCTTCCCTCCACAGGCCCAGGGAAGGAGCAACCAGCTTCTCTCTGACCAGCCTTGCTCACACCCACAGGTGGAGAAGTCAGGCAGGATTAGCTTTCTTTCTAGCTCTCTTTCTTAGCCAGAAACACACAGCCTTTCTCCTGGAAACACTGGGATCACAGATCCCCACCCATGCTTCTCCTACAGCTCAACCCCAGGGCAGATAGCCAGCCTGTCCCCTGCCCAGGTCTGTAGGTGTGTGTCAGACTGTAGCCCACCGTCATCAGGCTAAAAGACTGGATTTTAAATGTTTAAATTATTATACTTCTTTAATTCCGTATTAGATGTTTATATATAAACACTTGACATCTGTATGTATCGTGAAAAATTCTGGAATTTTCTTGATCCAAGGACAGAAAAGATAGGACCTCGGTTTCTCATGGAAAGCATACCCACAGATACTTTGCTGTCTGTTTTTGAGACAGGGTCTCACTGTGTAGACCAGGCTGCCCTCAAACCTACAGAGAGTCTCCTG
Organism: Cricetomys ansorgei; assembly: GCA_026225945.1. Classification (NCBI taxonomy): domain Eukaryota; kingdom Metazoa; phylum Chordata; class Mammalia; order Rodentia; family Nesomyidae; genus Cricetomys; species Cricetomys ansorgei. The sequence goes on from JAMJFZ010003684.1 coordinate 2,081, forward strand.
CCTGTGCCTGCCAAGTGCTGGGATGAAGGACGTTTGTCACCATGCCCAACAACTTTGATGTTTGGGTTTTAAGGATTTATTTTTATTTTCTGTGTGTGGATGTTTTTTTTACCCGCATGCATGTTTGTGAACCACATGCTTGCCTGGTGCCTGCGGAGGCCAGGAGCAGGTGTCAGATCCTCGGGAGGTTGAGTTCCAGATGGTGGTGAGCTGCAGTGCGGGTGCTGGGAACTGAACCTGGGTCCTCTTGAGGAACAGCCAGCATCCTTAACAACTGAGCACTCTCTCCAGCCACTCCTTTGCTCTTTGGCTGTTACTGTGTTGTATCTGAAGGCACTCACTGGGAGAAAACTCTAGCTTTGTCTTGTTAAGCCGGAATCTCCACTGTCTCCACACTCTTCCACAGAGGCCCCCAGAAAGCTCGTATTTATCAGCACATGCGGCTTCCTGAGACAGCTCTAAAATAAGTTTTACACTGGAGAAGTTTTCCTATCTCTTTTAAAGAGTCATAGAACTCGTTCAGAGTTACCGTGCACGACTCTAATCGCAGCCCCCAAGAGGCAGAGAAGACAGATCTCTGAGTTTGAAGCCAGCTCTGTCTCCAAAGTGAGCAGACTAGGCTGGCTTAGTCTAGCACTCACAGAGACCCGCCAGCTTCTATCTCCTGTGTTCCCCCACCCCACCACCCAGGGTTTCCCTGTGTAACCCTGACTGTGCTGTAACTCCCTCTTTAGACCATTCAGGCCTCGAACTCCCAAAGATCCGCCTGACTCTGCCTCCTGAGTGCTGAGATACAATGCGTTTGCCACTTGGGCCTGCCCTTTGATTTCTTTGTAAAAGATTTTTGATTTTTAAGTACGGGTGCAGGTCCCTCTTGTGGCCACAGGAGGGCACCAGATGTCCACGGAACTGAATGTTGCAGGTGGTTGTGAGCTGCTGGATTTGGGCGTTGGGTATTGAACTTGGATCCCCCACAAAAGCAGCCATTACTCTAAACTGCTGAGCCTAAATGTATATCAGTTCCTATAAGAGTTTTATTAACAGTTTAAAACTTTTACCACATTGACATATACAGGCATTTTAAACTGCCAAGTTCTGCAGTTCTCAGCCAGGTGCGGCACCATGCATGCCCCAGGCTGGTTCCAAAGCCCCTGCTTTGTTTATTTTTCAGTTTCTTCCATTACAATACTTATTTATTTTTATGGAAATGCATGTATGTGTATGTAAGTGTGTGTGTGTTTATGCATGTGTGTGTGTGTGTATTATATATCTATTCGTGTAAGTGTATGCATGTGTATGTGTGTGCATGTGCATTTTTATGCATGTATGTGTCGTGTGTGTGTATTATATATTTGTGTAAGTGTACGCGTGTGTGTGTATGTTGATCAGTGGGGAACACGTTCCAGGGCACCACGTGGAGTCAGAAAACAACATATGAGAGCTGTTTTTCTCCTCCATGTGTCCCAGCACACATGGAGTTCAGTCTCAGGCTTGGCAGCCAATGCTTTTACCCACTGAGCCATCCTGCCAGCTCATTCTATTCTCTTTTTCATATGCAGGGTCTGACCCTATAACTTAGGCTGGCGTGGAAGTGACCATGTAGCCCAGGCTGGCTCTGGACTTGAAGTGATCCTCCTGCCCCAGCTTCTCCAGTGCTGGATTACAGTCATGAACAATCGCGCCCGGCTCCGTTTCATTTCATCTCTTTACCACCAGTCAGGCGCGCTCCCCTGAAGCCTGCTTCTGCAGGCTCAGCCCTGATTCGATCTGGAGCTGGGGTCCTGAGACATCCCTCCAGTGTGCGCTGCGCTTCTGTCGGTCTCCCTCCGTGGAGGGTTCCGTGTGTCTCTGTCTCTTGTTGTAACCCCGCACTATGATGGAACTCTCGTGTTAGTGACTTGTGAGGAGAGGATTTCGAGACTTTTAAAAAAGGCTTTATTTATTTTTATTTGCTTCTGTGCATTGTGGTTGTGTCTGTGTGAAGCTGTTGGTTCTCCTGGAACTGGAGTTAAGAACATTTGAGAGCTGCCATGTGGGTTCTGGGGATTGAGCCCGGGTCCTCTGGAAGATCAGCCAGTGCTCTTAACTGCTGAGCCATTCTCAAGCCCCTCACTTTTGTTTTGCTTTCGAGACAGAGTTTCTCTGTGTAGGCCTGGCTGTCCTGGAACTCTGTCAGAAATTCCTCAGAAATTCCCCCTGCCTCTTCGCGACGGATATGGTGGAGAACACCGGTAACCATAGGAGGCAGGAGAGTCGGGGGTTCCAGGCTAGCCTTAGCTACACAGCAGGATTGAGCAAAGCCTACCCATAAGACACCATCTCAAATTAAAATAGGACAAACTTCTTTGTGTTTGGTTGTAAGAGGGCCCTGTGCAATCAGAAAGGCTGCTTCAGGTTGTTGTGAGGCCATGTGCAGTCTGGGTGCATAAGCAGGACTCAGGGTCATCAGAGTGCAAGTTATGTAGCCGTTCTGCTTTCTTCATCCTCTCCCCTCGGGGGCGTGTGGCCGCGACTTTAGTGTCTGCCTCACTGCATTTCCACAGACCCTTCCCCGGGTAGATGAGAGATCCGGTATCTGACTGCATGTCATCTTGTAAAAAAATTTTAAGAATGCTTTGTCTACCTGCCCTGGAACGGGAGTTATAGATGGCTGTGAGCTGCCATGTGGATCCTGGATGGAACCCAGGTCCTCTGGAAGAGCAGCCAGTGCTCTCAGCCACTGGCCCATCACTTCAGCTCCCACGACCCTGAGAGTTTTTTTTAACAGCTATTTATCTTAAAGTTTACACGTGTGTGTGTGTGTGTGTGTGTGTGGCCTGTGAGTAAGAGTGCATTGCCTTTGGGCACCAGAGGAGGGCGCCAGAGTCTGTCGAAATGGAGTTACAGGTGGTTGGGAGGCACCCAAAATTTATAGGGGGAACTGAACTCAGATCCTCTGCAAGAGCAGTATGTGTTCTTAATTACTGAGCCGTGCTCTGGACCTGAGTTTTTAGATCCCCGCCAAAAGCAAGGACTCCAGGAGAAGCATCGGGACGGATTACGCAGAAATCTGAAGAAATGTAAGAGACTTATTTCTCGATATGTCTCTTCACTATTTTAAAAAATATTTACTGGATCTGTTTTAAGGCAGGGTGCCATGTGGTCCGGGTTGTCCTTGAACTCACTATGTATCCAAGGCTGGCATTACCACCTGATCCTCCTGCCTCCTCCTCCTGAGAGCTGGGATTACAATTCAGGTGGTGTCACACTGGGTTTAGGCTCCCTAGGCAATCGCTCTCCAGCGATTCTCATTCTCAGCCCCTGAAGCTTAGTCCCAACTCAGATGTTAGCCCAGAATGTGAAAGGCTGAGGCGGGAAGATTGAGTTTTGAACCCAGCCTGGACCACATAGAGAGACAGATTCAAAACAAAACAAGTATTCAATGGATCTCCCCAATTTGGATTCTTAGATGGGATCTTCCGAGACCCACCCTTTGTCCTCACTGACCATTCAGCTGCAACTCCCCTCAGCTGCAGGAGGCCCTCTAAGCTTCCAGCATTCTTCCCTCCACAGGCCCAGGGAAGGAGCAACCAGCTTCTCTCTGACCAGCCTTGCTCACACCCATAGGTGGAGAAGTCAGGCAGGATTAGCTTTCTTTCTAGCTCTCTTTCTTAGCCAGAAACACACAGCCTTTCTCCTGGAAACACTGGGATCACAGATCCCCACCCATGCTTCTCCTACAGCTCAACCCCAGGGCAGATAGCCAGCCTGTCCCCTGCCCAGGTCTGTAGGTGTGTGTCAGACTGTAGCCCACCGTCATCAGGCTAAAAGACTGGATTTTAAATGTTTAAATTATTATACTTCTTTAATTCCGTATTAGATGTTTATATATAAACACTTGACATCTGTATGTATCGTGAAAAATTCTGGAATTTTCTTGATCCAAGGACAGAAAAGATAGGACCTCGGTTCTCATGGAAAGCATACCCACAGATACTTTGCTGTCCTTTTTTGAGACAGGGTCTCACTGTGTAGACCAGGCTGCCCTCAAACCTACAGAGAGTCTCCTGCCTGTGTCTGCCAAGTGCTGGGATGAAGGACGTTTGTCACCATGCCCAACAACTTTGATGTTTGGGTTTAAGGATTTATTTTTATTTTCTGTATGTGGATGTTTTACCCGCATGCATGTTTGTGAACCACATGCTTGCCTGGTGCCTGGGGAGGCCAGGAGCAGGTGTCAGATCCTCGGGAGGTTGAGTTCCAGATGGTGGTGAGCTGCAGTGCGGGTGCTGGAAACTGAACCTGGGTCCTCTTGAGGAACAGCCAGCATTGCTAACAGCTGAGCACTCTCTCCAGCCTCTCCTTTGCTCTTTGGCTGTTACTGTGTTGTATCTGAAGGCACTCACTGGGAGAAAACTCTAGCTTTGTCTTGTTAAGCCGGAATCTCCACTGTCTCCACACTCTTCCACAGAGGCCCCCAGAAAGCTCGTATTTATCAGCACATGCGGCTTCCTGAGACAGCTCTAAAATAAGTTTTACACTGGAGAAGTTTTCCTATCTCTTTTAAAGAGTCATAGAACTCGTTCAGAGTTACCGTGCACGACTCTAATCGCAGCCCCCAAGAGGCAGAGAAGACAGATCTCTGAGTTTGAAGCCAGCTCTGTCTCCAAAGTGAGCAGACTAGGCTGGCTTAGTCTAGCACTCACAGAGACCCGCCAGCTTCTATCTCCTGTGTTCCCCCACCCCACCACCCAGGGTTTCCCTGTGTAACCCTGACTGTGCTGTAACTCCCTCTTTAGACCATTCAGGCCTCGAACTCCCAAAGATCCGCCTGACTCTGCCTCCTGAGTGCTGAGATACAATGCGTTTGCCACTCGGGCCTGCCCTTTGATTTCTTTGTAAAAGATTTTTGATTTTTAAGTACGGGTGCAGGTCCCTCTTGTGGCCACAGGAGGGCACCAGATGTCCACGGAACTGAATGTTGCAGGTGGTTGTGAGCATCTGGATTTGGGCGTTGGGTATTGAACTTGGATCCCCCACAAAAGCAGCCATTACTCTAAACTGCTGAGCCTAAATGTATATCAGTTCCTATAAGAGTTTTATTAACAGTTTAAAACTTTTACCACATTGACATATACAGGCATTTTAAACTGCCAAGTTCTGCAGTTCTCAGCCAGGTGCGGCACCATGCATGCCCCAGGCTAGTTCCAAAGCCCCTGCTTTGTTTATTTTTCAGTTTCTTCCATTACAATACTTATTTATTTTTATGGAAATGCATGTATGTGTATGTAAGTGTGTGTGTGTTAATGCATGTGTGTGTGTGTATTATATATCTATACGTGTAAGTGTATGCATGTGTATGTGTGTGCATGTGCATTTTTATGCATGTATGTGTCGTGTGTGTGTATTATATATTTGTGTAAGTGTACGCGTGTGTGTGTATGTTGATCAGTGGGGAACACGTTCCAGGGTACCACGTGGAGTCAGAAAACAACATATGAGAGCTGTTTTTCTCCTCCATGTGTCCCAGCACACATGGAGTTCAGTCTCAGGCTTGGCAGCCAATGCTTTTACCCACTGAGCCATCCTGCCAGCTCATTCTATTCTCTTTTTCATATGCAGGGTCTGACCCTATAACTTAGGCTGGCGTGGAAGTGACCATGTAGCCCAGGCTGGCTCTGGACTTGAAGTGATCCTCCTGCCCCAGCTTCTCCAGTGCTGGATTACAGTCATGAACAATCGCGCCCGGCTCCGTTTCATTTCATCTCTTTACCACCAGTCAGGCGCGCTCCCCTGAAGCCTGCTTCTGCAGGCTCAGCCCTGATTCGATCCGGGGCTGGGGGTCCTGAGACATCCCTCCAGTGTGCGCTGCGCTTCTGTCGGTCTCCCTCCGTGGAGGGTTCCGTGTGTCTCTGTCTCTTGTTGTAACCCCGCACTATGATGGAACTCTCGTGTTAGTGACTTGTGAGGAGAGGATTTCGAGACTTTTAAAAAAGGCTTTATTTATTTTTATTTGCTTCTGTGCATTGTGGTTGTGTCTGTGTGAAGCTGTTGGTTCTCCTGGAACTGGAGTTAAGAACATTTGAGAGCTGCCATGTGGGTTCTGGGGATTGAGCCCGGGTCCTCTGGAAGATCAGCCAGTGCTCTTAACTGCTGAGCCATTCTCAAGCCCCTCACTTTTGTTTTGCTTTCGAGACAGAGTTTCTCTGTGTAGGCCTGGCTGTCCTGGAACTCTCTCAGAAATTCCTCAGAAATTCCCCCTGCCTCTTCGCGACGGATATGGTGCAGAACACCGGTAACCATAGGAGGCAGGAGAGTCGGGGGGTCCCAGGCTAGCCTTAGCTACACAGCAGGATTGAGCAAAGCCTACCCATAAGATACCATCTCAAATTAAAATAGGACAAACTTCTTTGTGTTTGGTTGTAAGAGGGCCCTGTGCAATCAGAAAGGCTGCTTCAGGTTGTTGTGAGGCCATGTGCAGTCTGGGTGCATAAGCAGGACTCAGGGTCATCAGAGTGCAAGTTATGTAGCCGTTCTGCTTTCTTCATCCTCTCCCCTCGGGGGCGTGTGGCCGCGACTTTAGTGTCTGCCTCACTGCATTTCCACAGACCCTTCCCCGGGTAGATGAGAGATCCGGTATCTGACTGCATGTCATCTTGTAAAAAAATTTGAAGAATGCTTTGTCTACCTGCCCTGGAACGGGAGTTATAGATGGCTGTGAGCTGCCATGTGGATCCTGGATTGAACCCAGGTCCTCTGGAAGAGCAGCCAGTGCTCTCAGCCACTGGCCCATCACTTCAGCTCCCACGACCCTGAGAGTTTTTTTTAACAGCTATTTATCTTAAAGTTTACACGTGTGTGTGTGTGTGTGTGTGTGTGTGTGTGTGTGTGTGTGGCCTGTGAGTAAGAGTGCATTGCCTTTGGGCACCAGAGGAGGGCGCCAGAGTCTGTCGAAATGGAGTTACAGGTGGTTGGGAGGCACCCAAAATTTATAGGGGGAACTGAACTCAGATCCTCTGCAAGAGCAGTATGTGTTCTTAATTACTGAGCCGTGCTCTGGACCTGAGTTTTTAGATCCCCGCCAAAAGCAAGGACTCCAGGAGAAGCATCGGGACGGATTACGCAGAAATCTGAAGAAATGTAAGAGACTTATTTCTCGATATGTCTCTTCACTATTTTAAAAAATATTTACTGGATCTGTTTTAAGGCAGGGTGCCATGTGGTCCGGGTTGTCCTTGAACTCACTATGTATCCAAGGCTGGCATTACCACCTGATCCTCCTGCCTCCTCCTCCTGAGAGCTGGGATTACAATTCAGGTGGTGTCACACTGGGTTTAGGCTCCCTAGGCAATCGCTCTCCAGCGATTCTCATTCTCAGCCCCTGAAGCTTAGTCCCAACTCAGATGTTAGCCCAGAATGTGAAAGGCTGAGGCGGGAAGATTGAGTTTTGAACCCAGCCTGGACCACATAGAGAGACAGATTCAAAACAAAACAAGTATTCAATGGATCTCCCCAATTTGGATTCTTAGATGGGATCTTCCGAGACCCACCCTTTGTCCTCACTGACCATTCAGCTGCAACTCCCCTCAGCTGCAGGAGGCCCTCTAAGCTTCCAGCATTCTTCCCTCCACAGGCCCAGGGAAGGAGCAACCAGCTTCTCTCTGACCAGCCTTGCTCACACCCATAGGTGGAGAAGTCAGGCAGGATTAGCTTTCTTTCTAGCTCTCTTTCTTAGCCAGAAACACACAGCCTTTCTCCTGGAAACACTGGGATCACAGATCCCCACCCATGCTTCTCCTACAGCTCAACCCCAGGGCAGATAGCCAGCCTGTCCCCTGCCCAGGTCTGTAGGTGTGTGAGAGACCGCAGCCCACTGTCATCGAGGTAGAGGACTGGATTTTAAATGTTTAAATGATTATACTTCTCTTATTCCAGATTGGATGTTTATATATAAAGATGGTAGCACTTGACATCTGTAGGTATGGAGACGAGTTCTGGAATTTTCTTGATCCAAGGACAGAAAAGATAGGACCTTGACTGCCATGGAAACCACAGCCACAGATACTTGCTGTTTTTGTTTTTGAGACAGGGTCTCACTGTGTAGACCAGGCTGCCCTCAGACTTACAGAGAGTCTCCTGCCTGTGTCTGCCAAGTGCTGGGATGAAGGACGTTTGTCACCATGCCCAACAACTTTGATGTTTGGGTTTAAGAATTTATTTTTATTTTCTGTATGTGGATGTTGTACCCGCATGCATGTTTGTGAACCACATGCTTGCCTGGTGCCTGCGGAGGCCAGGAGCAGGTGTCAGATCCTCCGGAGGTTGAGTTCCAGATGGTGGTGAGCTGCAGTGCGGGTGCTGGGAACTGAACCTGGGTCCTCTTGAGGAACAGCCAGCATCGCTAACAACTGAGCACTCTCTCCAGCCACTCCTTTGCTCTTTGGCTGTTACTGTGTTGTATCTGAAGGCACTCACTGGGAGAAAACTCTAGCTTTGTCTTGTTAAGCCGGAATCTCCACTGTCTCCACACTCTTCCACAGAGGCCCCCAGAAAGCTCGTATTTATCAGCACATGCGGCTTCCTGAGACAGCTCTAAAATAAGTTTTACACTGGAGAAGTTTTCCTATCTCTTTTAAAGAGTCATAGAACTCGTTCAGAGTTACCGTGCATGACTCTAATCGCAGCCCCCAAGAGGCAGAGAAGAGAGATCTCTGAGTTTCAAGCCAGCTCTGTCTCCAAAGTGAGCAGACTAGGCTGGCTTAGTCTAGCACTCACAGAGACCCGCCAGCTTCTATCTCCTGTGTTCCCCCACCCCACCACCCAGGGTTTCCCTGTGTAACCCTGACTGTGCTGTAACTCCCTCTTTAGACCATTCAGGCCTCGAACTCCCAAAGATCCGCCTGACTCTGCCTCCTGAGTGCTGAGATACAATGTGTTTGCCACTTGGGCCTGCCCTTTGATTTCTTTGTAAAAGATTTTTGATTTTTAAGTACGGGTGCAGGTCCCTCTTGTGGCCACAGGAGGGCACCAGATGTCAACGGAACTGAATGTTGCAGGTGGTTGTGAGCTGCTGGATTTGGGCGTTGGGTATTGAACTTGGATCCCCCACAAAAGCAGCCATTACTCTAAACTGCTGAGCCTAAATGTATATCAGTTCCTATAAGAGTTTTATTAACAGTTTAAAACTTTTACCACATTGACATATACAGGCATTTTAAACTGCCAAGTTCTGCAGTTCTCAGCCAGGTGCGGCACCATGCATGCCCCAGGCTAGTTCCAAAGCCCCTGCTTTGTTTATTTTTCAGTTTCTTCCATTACAATACTTATTTATTTTTATGGAAATGCATGTATGTGTATGTAAGTATGTGTGTGTTTATGCATGTGTGTGTGTTATATATCTATACGTGTATGTGTATGCATGTGTATGTGTGTGTGAGTATTATATATCTATACGTGTAAGTGTATGCATGTGTATGTGTGTGCATGTGCATTTTTATGCATGTATGTGTCGTTTGTGTGTATTATATATTTGTGTAAGTGTATGCGTGTGTGTGTATGTTGATCAGTGGGGAACACGTTCCAGGGCACCACGTGGAGTCAGAAAACAACATATGAGAGCTGTTATTCTCCTCCATGTGTCCCAGCACACATGGAGTTCAGTCTCAAGCTTGGCAGCCAATGCTTTTACCCACTGAGCCATCCTGCCAGCTCATTCTATTCTCTTTCTCATATGCAGGGTCTGACCCTATAACTTAGGCTGGCGTGGAAGTGACCATGTAGCCCAGACTGGCTCTGGACTTGAAGTGATCCTCCTGCCCCAGCTTCTCGAGTGCTGGATTACAGTCATGAACAACCGCACCCGGCTCCGTTTCATTTCATCTCTTTACCACCAGTCAGGCACGCTCCCCTGAAGCCTGCTTCTGCAGGCTCAGCCCTGATCCCATCGGGAGCTGCGGGTCCTGAGACATCCCTCCAGTGTGCGCTGGGCTTCTGTCGGTCTCCCTCCGTGGAGGGTTCCGTGTGTCTCTGTCTCTTGTTGTAACCCCGCACTATGATGGAACTCTCGTGTTAGTGACTTGTGAGGAGAGGATTTCGAGACTTTTAAAAAAGGCTTTATTTATTTTTATTTGCTTCTGTGCATTGTGGTTGTGTCTGTGTGAAGCTGTTGGTTCTCCTGGAACTGGAGTTAAGAACATTTGAGAGCTGCCATGTGGGTTCTGGGGATTGAGCCCGGGTCCTCTGGAAGATCAGCCAGTGCTCTTAACTGCTGAGCCATTCTCAAGCCCCTCACTTTTGTTTTGCTTTCGAGACAGAGTTTCTCTGTGTAGGCCTGGCTGTCCTGGAACTCTCTCAGAAATTCCTCAGAAATTCCCCCTGCCTCTTCGCGACGGATATGGTGGAGAACACCGGTAACCATAGGAGGCAGGAGAGTCGGGGGGTCCCAGGCTAGCCTTAGCTACACAGCAAGATTGAGCAAAGCCTACCCATAAGATACCATCTCAAATTAAAATAGGACAAACTTCTTTGTGTTTGGTTGTAAGAGGGCCCTGTGCAATCAGAAAGGCTGCTTCAGGTTGTTGTGAGGCCATGTGCAGTCTGGGTGCATAAGCAGGACTCAGGGTGATCGGAGTGCAAGTTATGTAGCCGTTCTGCTTTCTTCATCCTCTCCCCTCGGGGGCGTGTGGCCGCGACTTTAGTGTCTGCCTCACTGCATTTCCACAGACCCTTCCCCGGGTAGATGAGAGATCCGGTATCTGACTGCATGTCATCTTGTAAAAAAATTTTAAGAATGCTTTGTCTACCTGCCCTGGAACGGGAGTTATAGATGGCTGTGAGCTGCCATGTGGATCCTGGATTGAACCCAGGTCCTCTGGAAGAGCAGCCAGTGCTCTCAGCCACTGGCCCATCACTTCAGCTCCCACGACCCTGAGAGGTTTTTTTTAACAGCTATTTATCTTATAGTTTACACGTGTGTGTGTGTGTGGCCTGTGAGTAAGAGTGCATTGCCTTTGGGCACCAGAGGAGGGCGCCAGAGTCTGTCGAAATGGAGTTCCAGGTGGTTGGGAGGCACCCAAAATTTATAGGGGGAACTGAACTCAGATCCTCTGCAAGAGCAGTATGTGTTCTTAATTACTGAGCCGTGCTCTGGACCTGAGTTTTTAGATCCCCGCCAAAAGCAAGGACTCCAGGTGAAGCATCGGGACGGATTACGCAGAAATCTGAAGAAATGTAAGAGACTTATTTCTCGATATGTCTCTTCACTATTTTAAAAAATATTTACTGGATCTGTTTTAAGGCAGGGTGCCATGTGGTCCGGGTTGTCCTTGAACTCACTGTGTATCCAAGGCTGGCATTACCACCTGATCCTCCTGCCTCCTCCTCCTGAGAGCTGGGATTACAATTCAGGTGGTGTCACACTGGGTTTAGGCTCCCTAGGCAATCGCTCTCCAGCGATTCTCATTCTCAGCCCCTGAAGCTTAGTCCCAACTCAGATGTTAGCCCAGAATGTGAAAGGCTGAGGCGGGAAGATTGAGTTTTGAACCCAGCCTGGACCACATAGAGAGACAGATTCAAAACAAAACAAGTATTCAATGGATCTCCCCAATTTGGATTCTTAGATGGGATCTTCTGAGACCCACCCTTTGTCCTCACTGACCATTCAGCTGCAACTCCCCTCAGCTGCAGGAGGCCCTCTAAGCTTCCAGCATTCTTCCCTCCACAGGCCCAGGGAAGGAGCAACCAGCTTCTCTCTGACCAGCCTTGCTCACACCCACAGGTGGAGAAGTCAGGCAGGATTAGCTTTCTTTCTAGCTCTCTTTCTTAGCCAGAAACACACAGCCTTTCTCCTGGAAACACTGGGATCACAGATCCCCAGCCATGCTTCTCCTACAGCTCAACCCCAGGGCAGATAGCCAGCCTGTCCCCTGCCCAGGTCTGTAGGTGTGTGTCAGACTGTAGCCCACTGTCATCAGGCTAAAAGACTGGATTTTAAATGTTTAAATTATTATACTTCTTTAATTCCGTATTAGATGTTTATATATAAACACTTGACATCTGTATGTATCGTGAAAAATTCTGGAATTTTCTTGATCCAAGGACAGAAAAGATAGGACCTTGGTTCTCATGGAAAGCATACCACAGATACTTTGCTGTCTGTTTTTGAGACAGGGTCTCACTGTGTAGACCAGGCTGCCCTCAAACCTACAGAGAGTCTCCTGCCTGTGTCTGCCAAGTGCTGGGATGAAGGACGTTTGTCACCATGCCCAACAACTTTGATGTTTGGGTTTAAGGATTTATTTTTATTTTCTGTGTGTGGATGTTTTACCCGCATGCATGTTTGTGAACCACATGCTTGCCTGGTGCCTGCGGAGGCCAGGAGGATGTGAAGATCCTCGGGAGGTTGAGTTCCAGATGGTGGTGAGCTGCAGTGCGGGTGCTGGGAACTGAACCTGGGTCCTCTTGAGTAACAGCCAGCATTGCTAACAACTGACACTCTCTCCAGCCGCTCCTTTGCTCTTTGGCTGTTACTGTGTTTTATTTGAAGGCACTCACTGGGAGAAAACTCTAGCTTTGTCTTGTTAAGCCGGAATCTCCACTGTCTCCACACTCTTCCACAGAGGCCCCCAGAAAGCTCGTATTTATCAGCACATGCGGCTTCCTGAGACAGCTCTAAAATAAGTTTTACACTGGAGAAGTTTTCTTATCTGTTTACAAGAGTCGTAGAACTGGTTCAGAGTTGCCGTGCACGACTTCAATCCCAGCATGCAGGAGGCAGAGGCAGGCAGATCTCTGAGTTTGAAGCCAGCTCTGTCTCCAAAGTGAGGTGACTAGATGGACTTGAACTGTAAACATCTTGCCAGCTCTTACCTCCTGAGATCCCCACTGCCAGTGTTTCCCTGGAAGAGCCCCAGTGCTCAGCCACTTAAGGAATGTGAGAGCCTAAGCAAAGTCTGGTGTCCCCTGATCGTAACCCCAGCTCTCAGGCGGAGGCAGGAGAATCTGGTGGTAATGCCAGCCCTGATACATAGTTCAAGTACAACCTGACTACACGGCGCCCTCCCTGAAAAGAAAGGCAGTAAATGTTTAACTTAGTGAAGAGACATACCGAATTCTCTTATGTTTCTTCAGATTTCTGTGTAGTCCATCCCGATGCGTCTCCTAGAGTCCTTGTTTTCGACGGGGATCTAGAAACTCAGGACCAGATCAAGGCTCAGTAATTAGGAATGCATGTTGCTCTTCCCGAGGATCTGAATTCAGTTCCACAGACTCTGGCGCCCTCCTCTGGCCTCCAAAGACACTGCACTGTTATTCACAGGGCAAACACACACATGTAAAATCTCTCAAGGTCCTAGGAACTGAAGTGATGGGCCAGTGGCTGAGAGCACTGGCTGCTCTTCCAGAGGACTTGGGTTCAATTCCAGGATCCACATGGCGGCTCACAACCATCTGTAACTCCAACTCCAAGACACGCAGGCAAAGAACTCATACAAAATAATTTTAAAAGATGGCATACAGTCAGAGCCTAGTTCTGTCATTCATACACGGAAGGTTCTCTAGAAATGCAAGGAGGCAGACACTAAAGCAGAGAAGCCACACGTCCCCCAGGAGCCAGGGGGAAGAAGAGCAGAATGGCTACAGAACATGCCCTACATTCCCTTCGCCCAGCCTGTGCACCCAGACTGCACATGGCCTCACAACGACCTGACGCAGGCTTTCTGATTGCACACGGCCCTCTTATCACCAAATGCAGAGAAGTTTGTCTTATTTCATTAGAGAGGGCGTCTTATGTGTGGGCTTGGCTCAAACTTGCTAGGTAGTTAAAGCTAGCCTGGAACCCCTGACTCCCCTGCCTCCTATGTTACAGGTGTTCTCCAACATATCCATAGTGAAGACACAGAAACGGGGAACATGATCTACAGAGAGAGCTCCAGGATAGCCAGGCCTCCACAAGTTACCCTGTCTCGCAAGCAAAACAAAAGTGAGGGGCTGGAGAATGACTCAGCAGTTAAGAGCACTGGCTGATCTTCCAGGGGACCCGGGCTCAATCCCCAGCACCCACACGGCAGCTCTCCAACGGTCATAACTCTGGTTCCAGGGGATCAGACAGCCTCACACAGACACAACCACAATGCACAGAAGAAAAGAAAAACAAATCCTTTTTACAAACTCAAGACTCAGTATGCTGGTGAAAACCTGCGTCTCAGCACTTGGGAGGCAGAGGCAGGAGGCTAGCCTTCAGTTCAAGGCCAGCCTGAGCTACAGAGCACAAGCTATCTCAAAAGGAAAAGGAAGATTCTACAAGGACGAATCAAGTGGACTCTGCACAGTCTAATCAGACACCCCAGCTTCCCTTCAATCGGCATGGCTGTCTCCTGACTAGGTGGCAGGCAGCAACGTAGGAAAAACAGGAATGAACAAAGTGGACAGTAGGCTCAGCAGACAAGACTGCCCATGGGACATCCTAGAATAGGGGGATTTCCACAGCCAGACCTCAGTGGAGATGGGGACACCAAGTCTATAAGCGGGGGCGTCTAGAGAATCTGTACCCAGGTGGCAAGCAATGAGAAGCCCACACCCTGACCCCACTCTCCCCGGGGATCCCTGGGTCCCTCTCTGGAGAGTCCTTTCCCTGCCACAACTATCCTGATAATCGTAAGTAGATTTCAGTGTGGTTCAGTAAAAGCCTGTTCGCACCCTACTCAGCTTTCTCAGAACTCCAGAAGCTGAGGCAGGAGGATCACTTGAAGTTTAAAGCCATCGTAAGTTATAGGGTGATAGCCTGCATATAGAAATAGACCAGAGGGAGTCTGCCACCATGGCTGAGTGGGTGAACGCTTTTGCTGCCAAGCCTGAGTCTCAACTCCATCCTGGGACACACTTGGAGGAGAAAAGCAGCTCTCACAAGTTGTTCCCTGTCTCCACATGGGAGCATGGAACATGTTCCCCCCACAACAGAACACACAGGTACACACACGCACATGCACATACACATACATATGCATACATACTTACAGAAATAAAATGCAATAAAACTTAAAAATTAGAATTCAAGTGGAGATGAGAACTGTACTCAGTGGGAGAACGGAATGGAAACGCAGTGATGGATTCGTACACCGGTGATGCGGGGAGAGCCCGATATCCGGACAACACGGTGCTCTGATGTCATTCCCCAAGGCTCGGCACCTGCGCACTCAGCCTTCTAGACATTGCCGGAAGTTCCTAAGGCCCCGTAATCCCTGCCTGATTCTGCATCGAGGCCATCGCTAGGCCAGGGCACTAAACACTGTTGGTACACACACAGTTAGGAAAGAATGTAGAAAGTCGGGGCTGGAGAGATGGCTCATGGGTAAGAGTGGACACTGCTCCGGGAAGGGTAGGTTTTGGGTCCCTGCACCTAAAATGCAGCTCACAGCCACCTGGTGTTCCAGTTCCAGGGGGTCTGACGCCCTCCTCCATGAGCACTGGGCATGCGTGTGGTGCACAGACACACATGCAGCCAAACACTCATGCCCACAAAAATGAATAAATATTTTAAAAGAAGAAACTGAAAAACAAAGCAGGGGCTTTGGACCAGGCTGGTGGTGGCACTGGCCTGGCGCATGCCGGGTGCGGCTTCTGCCTGAGACTTCTAGAACCTGGCATTTTACAATGTATGTACATATCAATGTGGTAAAACTTTTAAACTGTTAATAAAACTCTTTTAGGAATTATGAATTTAGGCTCGGAGGTTCAGAGTACTTGCTGCTTTTGCGGAAGACACAAGTTCAATAAGCAGCACCTACACCCAGCAGCTCACAACCACCTGCAACATTCAGTTCCGCGGAGATCTGGTGCCCCCTTGTGGCCATCAAAGGGACCTGCAACCGCACTTAAAAATCAAAAATCTTTTAAAAAGAAATAAATGGCCAGGCACAAGTGGAAAATGCCTTAAATCTCAGCACTCAGGAGGCAGAGTTAGGGAAATATTTGGAGTTCGAAGCCAGAATGGTCCACAGAGGAAGTTGCAGGACAGCCAGACTTACACAGGGAAACTGGGGGGTGTTGTCTGGGGAAGTCAGGAGCTAGAAGCTGGTGGGTCTCTGTGAGTGCAACACCAGCCCAGCCTGCTGCACTCACTTTGTAGACAGAGATAGCTCCCAACTTACAGAGGTCTGCCTGTCTCTGCCTCCTGTGTGCTGTAATTAAAGGCTGTGTACTTAAGAATGCATACTGCTCTTGCAGAGGATCTGAGTTCAGTTCCACTTACCCACATCAGGTGACTCCCAACCACCAATAACTCCAGTTCCACAGACTCTGGCGCCCTCCTCTGGCCTCCAAAGGCACTGCACTCTTACAGGGCAAATACACACATGTAAATTTTTTAAATTAATATGTTAAAAAAAACTCTCAGGGTTATGGGAACTTAAGTGATGGGCCAGTGGCTCCGAGCACTGGCTGATCATCCAGAGGACCAGGGCTCAATCCCCAGCACCCACACGGTATCTCTCAAACATTCATAACTCCAGTCCCAGGGGATCTGACAGCCTCACACAACCACAACGCACAGAAACAAATATTTTTTAAAAAGTCAAGACTGAGTGTGCCGGGCACAACCTGTGTCTCAGCACTTGGGAGGCAGAGGCAGGAGGATAGCCTTCAGTTAGTGGTCAGCATGAGCTGCAGAGCACAGTCCTATCTCAAAAGGAAGGAAAAAAGCAAGCAAGCGAGCTGGAGGAGACAGAAGGAAAAGGAAGGAAGACTCCACAGGGACAAAGTAAGTGGACTCTGCGCAGTCTAGACAGACACCCGGCTGCCTTTCAGACGGCATGAAGTACTCTGCACAGTGTAAATAGACAGACTGACTCCCTTCCATGGCTCTCTCCTGACTAGATGGGAGCCAGCTACTTGGTCAACACAGCTCTGAACGTCACAGAACAGCACTGGCCGCGGGGCACAGACGCGCAGGCAAAACACCATACACATAAAAATAAATAAAAACAGCTTACCCCTGGAAGACACTCTCAGAGCCTAGCCTTAATTCAGATAGCCCTCGCCTGCGCCCCGGAGTTCGTCTGCCAGGTGAACTTAGATCCTGCGTCGCTGACAGTTGACACTAACCGCTGCATATGCTGGGAGATACAATCAAGTACAGTGCGAATGAAGTTATTTTCAAAAGGACTCGGAATCCTCTCCTCAGAGAGTCCATCATAGTGCGGGGTTACAACAAGAGACAGAGACACACGGAACCCTCCACGGAGGGAGACCGACAGAAGCCCAGCACACACTGAAGGGATGTCTCAGGACCCGCAGCTCCCGATGGGATCAGGGCTGAGCCTGCAGAAGCAGGCTTCAGGGGAGCGTGCCTGACTGGTGGTAAAGAGATGAAATGAAACGGAGCCGGGCGCGATTGTTCATGACTGTAATCCAGCACTGGAGAAGCTGCGGCAGGAGGATCACTTCAAGTCCAGAGCCAGCCTGGGCTACAAAGTCACTTCTATGCCAGCCTAAGTTATAGGGTCAGACCCTGCATATGAAAAATAGAATAGAGTGAGCTGGCAGGATGGCTCAGTGGGTAAGAGCGCTGACTGCTCTTCCAGAGCTCCTGAGTTCAATTCCCAGCATCCATAGGTTAGCTCACAACCATCTATTACGGGGTCTGAAACCCTCTCTGGCATGCATGTGTGCATGCACATAGAGCACTCAAAAATAAAATGAATAAATCTTTAAGGAAAGAAAAGAGAAAGTAGGGACTGGAGAGATGGCTCATGGGTAAGTGGCCACTGCTCTTGGGAAGGACAGGCTTTGGGTCCCTGCACCCACAATGCAGCTCACAGCAAACTAGTTCCAGGGGATCTGACGCCCTCCTCCATGAGCACTGGGCATCTGTGTTGGGCACTGATACACATGCAGCCAAAACACTGATGCCCATAAAAAATATTTTAAAAGAACAGAAAAATGAACAAAGCAGGGGCTTTGGACCAGGCTGGTTGTGGCACTGGCCTGGGGCATGCCTGGTGTGGCTTCTGCCTGAGACTTGTAGAATGTGGCTTTTTAAAATGTATGTACATAACAGTGCTGTAAAAGTCTTAAACTGTTTATAAAACTCTGAAGAATTGATATGAATTTAGGCTCAGCGGTTCAGAGTACTTACTGCTTTTGGGGAGGATACAAGCTCAATTAGCAGCACCTACACCCAGCAGCTCACAACCACCTGCACCATTCAGTTCTGTGGACACCTGGTGCCCCCTTGTGGCCATCAGACACACCTGCATCCGTACTTAAAAATCTTTTAAAAATAAGTGGCCAGGCACAAGTGGCAAAGGCCTTTAATCTCAGCACTCAGGAGGCAGAGGCAGGAGGATCTTTGGGAGTCAGAGTCCAGACTATTCTACAGAGTGAGTTTCTGGACAGCCAGAGTTACACAGGGAAACCCTGGGGGGTGGAGTGCGAGGGCTCGGGAGTTAGGAGCTGGACAATCTGTTAGTTCAAGGCCAGCCTAGTCAACTCACTCTGTAGACAGAGCTGGCTGCCTGTAGAGAGTTCTGCCTGCCCCTACCCTCCTGGGTCCTAGGATTAGAGGATTGCACTGTAACTCCCAGCCAGTCCTGTGACTCTTTAATGGGATAGATAATACAGAATGAAACGTTAACTGCTGTGAAGATACGGAGCGCCGTATTTCCCAGCTTTGGGTAAATTAGAAACTTTTCCATAGTAGAGCTTATTTCAGAGCGGTCCCCGAAAGCTGCACATGCTAATTAATATAAGCTTTTCGTGGGCCTCGGTGGAAATAATGTGGATACAGCGAAGATCTGGCCTGCAAGCAAGAGGTGATGGGGTCCGCAGCTTTGAAAGGTGCTACAGCGCCGCCTAGTGGCGAGAGCGGGACGACGCTGTGGCCGGCTGAGAAGCTCCTGGGCTCCAAGGCTTTATCAAACCATGGGTCCTGCAACCCAATGCGGGAGGGGGTTAGCCGTGAACATCTTCAACCACAAGACGTTTCTGAACGCTCACCTGCAAAACAGTGAATTCAAAAGCTAAGATAACGAAGCTGGGGTGTTTCTAGCCTGTGCTGCAATTCCACCGCAGCCTTGGTTCTGAACCCACCATGCACACCGCGACCGCCCTGGCCACTCGAAACACTGACAAGCGCTGCCTAAGAGGCCGGCTCAGATTCTGCACTGTTCCCAGCGACAGACTGCAACGCTTGTACTGTACAGACGTTCCCTGCTCTCTCGGGACGTGACGGCTTAGTGGTGGAAACCACAGACTTGATAAGTTTTCCTTGTCAGTCGTCAGCAAGAGTCACATGAGCGTGACTCCAGCGTGCACTGTGTTAGCCAAACAAGTCCACCTAGTTAATGTGCAAATTGGACGTCCTTCTTAACGAGTAAAGTTACGTATTCCAAAGAATTCTTTTGGGACAAACCTGTTACCATCATTACACGTTTGATTCGTATGCCTACTCTCTAGAAATTTGTAGTTTATGGACGTTCGACTTGAACACGTATTTCACATACTCATAAACTCAGGGTGGCGTAAACATCTCTCAGGTGGGCATGTGGGAGGGCCCAGCAGGTAAGGGAGCTTGCTGCCAAGCCTCAGATTAAGTTTGATCCCTAGATCTCTTAGGGTAGGAGAAACCCAACTGCTTCAGACTGTGCTATATCCTACATAGATAGATAGATAGATAGGAGGTTTGAATTTCATTCAGGCAAACAGAAATACAAGTGAAAAGGCTTTAGCACTGTACTAACGATGCTTCAGACACCAACGAAATTAAGAAACCAAGAAATGATATCAAACAAATGTTAGTCAGGTAGCTGACAAGGTGTCTCAGCCGGGAGAGTGCATGCTGCCAAGTCTGGGGACCGGAATTTGACCCCCGGGACCCACACAGTTGCGACAAAAGTACCTCAGACATCCCGAGAAATTGGAATTTTGCGGCACCTCACAGAGTTCATCCGCCCCTGAAGGTGACGTAGACGGACTTCTGTGTGCTGTGGACCCAGTTGTCTGCTTAGCCCCCTCTAAGAGAACAATATAAACTCAACCTTGCTTGACTCCTGTGCCTCACGTAACCGTTGTAATGCAGTCTGGGGACTAGAGAGACAGTAGGGGCTGGAGAGATGGCTCATGGGTAAGAGCGGCCATCTGCTCTGGGAAAGGACAGGATTTGGGTCCCTGCACCCACAATGCGGCTCACAGCAAACTGTAGTTCTGGGGGATCTGACGCCGTCCTCCATGAGCGCTGGGCATGCGTGTGGTGCACAGACACACATGCAACCAAACACTCATGCCCATAAAAATGAATAAATATTTCAAAAGAAGAAACTGAAAAACAAAGCAGGGGCTTTGGACCAGGCTGGTGGTGGCACGGGCCTGGCGCGTGCCGGGTGCGACTTCTGCCTGAGACTTTAGAACCTGGCATTTTACAATGTATGTACATATCAATGTGGTAAAAGTCTTAAATTGTTAACAAAACTCTTTTAAGAATTGATATGAATTTAGGCTCGGGGGTTCAGAGTACTTGCTGCTTTTGTGAAAGACACAAGTTCAATAAGCAGCACCTACACCCAGCAGCTCACAACCACCTGCAACATTCAGTTCCGCGGAGATCTGGTGCCCCCTTGTGGCCATCAGAGGCAGCTGCAGCCGTACTTAGAAATAAATCTTTAAAAATAAGTAAATGGCCAGGCACAAGTGGCAAAGGCCCTTAATCTCAGCACTCAGGAGGCAGAAGCAGGAGGATCTTTGAGATTTTGAAGCCAGAGTGGTCTGCAGAGTGAGTTCCAGGACAACCAGAGTTACACAGGGAAACCCTGGGGTTGGGGGTGGGGGAACACAGGACTTAGAAGCTGGTGGGTCTCTGTGAGTGCTAGACTAAGCCAGCCTAGTTGCCTCATTTGGTAGACAGAGCTAGCTTCAAACTTACAGAGATCTGCCTGCCTCTGCCTCCCAGGTGCTAGGATTAAAGTCATGCACTACCACTGCCAGCCAGTCCTATGTCTCTTTAAAAGGGGTAGGAAAACTTTTCCATAGTAAAATTTATTTTAGAGCTGTCCCAGGAAGCCGCATGTGCTGATAAATACAAGCTCTCTGGGGGCCTAGGTGGAAAAGCATGTGGAGACAGAGGAGATTCCGGCTTAACAAGAAAAAGCTAGAGTTTTCTCCCACTGAGATCCTTCTAATAAAATACAGTAACAGCCAAAGAGCAAAGGAGAGGCTGGAGAGAGAGCTCAGCAGGTAAGAATGCTGGCTGCTCTTCCAGAGGACCCAGGTTCAATTCACAGCACACACATGGCAGCTCACAACCATCTGTAACTCCATTTCCCGAGGATCTGACACCTGCTCCTGGCCTCCGCAGGCACCAGGCAAGCATGTGGTTCACAAACATGCATGTGGGTAAAACATCCACACACAGAAAATAAAAATAAATCCTTAAAACCCAAACATCAAAGTTGTTGGGCATGGTGACAAACGTCCTTCATCCCAGCACTTGGCAGACACAGGCAGGAGACTCTCTGTAGGTTTGAGGGCAGCCTGGTCTACACAGTGAGACCCTGTCTCAAAAACAAACAAAAACAGCAAAGTATCTGTGGCTGTGGTTTCCATGGCAGCCGAGGTCCTATCTCTTCTCTCCTTGGATCAAAAAAATTCCGGAACTTGTCTCCATACCTAAAGATGTTAAATGCTATCATCTTTAAATATAAACATCAAATCCAGTAAAAAGAAGTATATTAATTTAAAATTTTAAATCCAGTCCTCTACCACGGTGACAGTGGGCTGCGGTCTCTCACACACCTACAGACCTGGGCAGGGGACAGGCTGGCTATCTGCCCTGGGGTTGAGCTGTAGGAGAAGCATGGCTGGGGATCTGTGATCCCAGTGTTTCCAGGAGAAAGGCTGTGTGTTTCTGACTAAGTAAGGGAGCTAGAAAGAAGGCTAATCCTACCTGACTTCTCCACCTGTGGGTGTGAGCAAGGCTGGGCAGAGAGAAGCTGGTTGTTCCTTCCCGGAAGCATCTGGTGGGGAAAAAGCTGGAAGGAGAGAGGGCCTTCTGCAGCTGAGGGGAGTTGCAGCTGATTGGTCAGTGAGGTCAAAGGGAATAGGTTGAAGACGATTCCATCTTCCAACCCAAGTTGGGGACATTGTTGCTTTGTTGTTTTGTTTTTAAGCTGTCTCACTCTGTAGTCCAGGCTGGATTGAAAACTCACAGCCCTCCTGCCTCAGCCTTTCCCATTCTGGGCTAACCGGTGGTTGGGACTAAGCTTCAGGGGCTGGGGATGTAGCTCTGTTGGGCCGTGCTCTCGAGGAGCCAGGAGGAGGAAGAACAGAAAGGCTATGTGACATCCACTGCCTTCACTGTTACCCCAGGCTATGCACCCAGAATGCACCATGGCCTCACAATGACCTGAAGCAGCCTTTCTAGATGCACATGGCTCTCTTACCACCAAACACAGAGAAGAACACTTATTTTATCTTGAGATGGAGTCTTATGTATCGGCCTGGCTCAAACTTGCTTGTAGCTAAGGCTAGCCTAGAACCCTCGACTCTCCTGCTCCTAGGATTACAGGTGTTCTCCACCATATCTATACTGAAGAGGCAGAGGCAGAGGAAATTTCTGAGTTGCAGTACACATGGTCTACAGAGAGAGTCCCTGGATAGCCAGGGATACACAGGAAACACTCTCTTAAAAACAAAACAAGAGTTAGGGGCTGGAGAATGGCTAAGCAGTTAAGAGCACTGGCTGATCTCCAGAGGACACGGGCTCAATCCTAGGCACCCACATGGCAGCTCTCAAACAATCATAACTCCAGATCCGGGGGATCCAACAGCCTCACACAGACACAACCACAATGCACAGAAACAAATAAAAATAAAGCCTTTTTTAAAAGTCTCGAAATCCTCTCCTCACAAGTCATTAACACGAGAGTTCCATCATAGTGCGGGGTGACAACAAGAGACAGAGACACGGAACCCTCCACGGAGGGAGACCGACAGAAGCCCAGAGCACACTGGAGGGATGTCTCAGGACCCGCAGCTCCCGATGGAATCAGGGCTGAGCCTGCAGAAGCAGGCTTCAGGGGAGCGCGCCTGACTGGTGGTAAAGAGATGAAATGAAACGGAGCCGGGTGCGGTTGTTCATGACTATAATCCAGCACTCGAGAAGCTGGGGCAGGAGGATCACTTCAAGTCCAGAGCCAGCCTGGGCTACATGGTCACTTCCATGCCAGCCTAAGTTATAGGGTCAGACCCTGCATATGAAAAAGAGAATAGAATGAGCTGGCAGGATGGCTCAGTGGGTAAAGCATTTGCTGCCAAGCCTGAGACTGAACTCCATGCTGGGACACATGGAGGAGAAAAACAGCTCTCATATGTTGTTTTCTGACTCCACGTGGTGCCCTGGAACGTGTTCCCACTCATCAGTACACACACACACACACACACACACACACACACACACACACACATGCACCCACATACACATGCAATTACACACACATATATATTCATAATATACACACACACACATGCACAATGACACCCATACATACATACACATACATATATGTATATAAAAATAAATAAGTATTGTAATGGAAGAAACTGAAAAATAAACAAAGCAGGGGCTTTGGAACTAGCCTGGGGCATGCAGGGTGCCGCACCTGGCTGAGAACTGCAGAACTTGGCAGTTTAAAATGCGTGTATATGTCAATGTGGTAATAGTTTTAAACTGTTAATAAAACTCTTATAGGAACTGATATACATTTAGGCTCAGCAGTTTAGAGTAATGGCTGCTTTTGTGGGGGATCCAAGTTCAATACCCAACGCCCAAATCCAGCAGCTCACAACCACCTGCAACATTCAGTTCCGTGGACATCTGGTGCCCTCCTGTGGCCACAAGAGGGACCTGCACCCGTACTTAAAAATCAAAAATCTTTTACAAAGAAATCAAAGGGCAGGCCCAAATGGCAAACGCATTGTATCTCAGCACTCAGGGGGCAGAGTCAGGCGAATCTTTGAGAGTTCGAGGCCTGAATGGTCTAAAGAGGGAGTTACAGCACAGTCAGGGTTACACAGGGAAACCCTGGGTGGTGGGGTGGGGGAACACAGGAGATAGAAGCTGGCGGGTCTCTGTGAGTGCTAGACTAAGCCAGCCTAGTCTGCTCACTTTGGAGACAGAGCTGGCTTCAAACTCAGAGATCTGTCTTCTCTGCCTCTTGGGGGCTGCGATTAGAGTCGTGCACGGTAACTCTGAACGAGTTCTATGACTCTTTAAAAGAGATAGGAAAACTTCTCCAGTGTAAAACTTATTTTAGAGCTGTCTCAGGAAGCTGCATGTGCTGATAAATACGAGCTTTCTGGGGGCCTCTGTGGAAGAGTGTGGAGACAGTGGAGATTCCGGCTTAACAAGACAAAGCTAGAGTTTTCTCCCAGTGAGTGCCTTCAAATAAAACACAGTAACAGCCAAAGAGCAAAGGAGCGGCTGGAGAGAGTGCTCAGCTGTTAGCAATGCTGGCTGTTCCTCAAGAGGACCCAGGTTCAGTTTCCAGCACCCGCACTGCAGCTCACCACCATCTGGAACTCAACCTCCCGAGGATCTGACACCTGCTCCTGGCCTCCGCAGGCACCAGGCAAGCATGTGGTTCACAAACATGCATGCGGGTAAAACATCCACACACAGAAAATAAAAATAAATCCTTAAAACCCAAACATCAAAGTTGTTGGGCATGGTGACAAACGTCCTTCATCCCAGCACTTGGCAGACACAGGCAGGAGACTCTCTGTAAGTCTGAGGGCAGCCTGGTCTACACAGTGTGACCCTGTCTCAAAAACAGACAGCTAAGTATCTGTGGCTGTGGTTTCCATGGCAGTCAAGGTCCTATCTCTTCTCTCCTTGGATCAAGAAAATTCCAGAACTTGTCTCCATACCTACAGATGTCACGTGCTACCATCTTTATATATAAACATCCAATCTGGAATAAGAGAAGTATAATCATTTAAACATTTAAAATCCAGTCCTCTACCACGATGACAGTGGGCTGCGGTCTCTCAGACACCTACAGACCTGGGCAGGGGACAGGCTGGCTATCTGCCCTGGGGTTGAGCTGTAGGAGAAGCATGGCTGGGGATGTGTGGTCGTGTGTTTTCAGGACACACATGGTGTGTTCCTGGCTAAGAAAGGGAGCTAGAAAGAAAGCTAATCCTGCCTGACTTCTCCACCTGTGGATGTGAGCAAGGCTGGGCAGAGAGAAGCTGGTTGCTCCTTCCCTGGGCCTGTGGGGAAGAATGCTGGAAGGAGAGAGGGCCTCCTGCAGCTGAGGGGAGTTGCAGCTGAATGGTCAGTGAGGACAAAGGGAAGGGTCTCAGGAGATCCCATCTATGAACCCAAATTGCGGAGATCCATTACATAGTTGTTTTGTTTTGAAACTGTCTAGGTAGTCCAGGCTGGGTTCAAAAATCACAGCCCTCCTGCCTCAGCCTTTCACATTCTGGGATAACAGGGGGTTGGGACTAAGCTTCAGGGGCTGGGGATGTAGCTGTGTTGGGCAGTGCTCTCGAGGAGCCAGGAGGAAGAAGAACAGAATGGCTACGTGACATCCACTGCCTTCACTGTTACCCCAGGCTATGCTCGCAGACTGCACCATGGCCTGAAGCAGCCTTTCTGAGTGCACATGGTACTTTTACCACCAAAGGCAGAGAAGTTGTCTTATCTTATTTTCAGATGGAGTCTTATGTGTGCACCTGGCTCAGATTTGCTGTGTAGCTAAGGCTAGCCTAGAACCCCTGACTCTCCTGCCTCCTAGGATTACACGTGTTCTCCACCATATCTATACTGAAGAGGCAGAGGCAGGGGGAATTTCTGAGTTGCAGTACGCATGATCTACAGATAGAGTCCCAGGATACACAGATAACACTGTCTGAAAAACAAAACAAAAGTTAGGGGCTGGAGAATGGCTCAGCAGTTAAGAGCACTGGCTGATCTCCAGAGGACCCGGGCTCAATGCCCAGCACCCACACGGCAGCTCTCAAAACAATTATAAGTCCAGTTGCAGGGGATCCGACAGACTCACACAGACACAATGCACAGAAACAAAAATGAATAAATCCTTTCTAAAAAATCAAGACTGAGTATGCTGGTGAAAACCTGCCTCTCAGCACTTGGGAGGCAGAGGTCAGAGGCTAGCCTTCAGTTCGAGGCCAGTCTGAACTGCAGAGTACAATCCTATCTCAAAAGGAAAGAAAAAAGGCAAGCGAGTGAGCTGGAGGAGACAGAAGGAAAAGGAAGACTCTTCGAAGACAAAATAAGTAGACTCTGCAAGTCTCTACAGTCACCCGGCTTCCCTTCAGACGGCATGGCTGTCTCCTGACCAGATGGGAGGCAGCAACGTGGGCAAAACAGGACTGAACATCAGTGGACAGTGGGCTCAGCAGACAAGACTGCCCATGGGACTTCCTAGAATCGGGGGATTTCCACAGCCCGACCTCAGTGGAGGTGGGGACACCAAGTTTCTAAGTGGGGGTGTCTAGGAGTCCAGACCCAGCTGACAAACTATGAGAAGCCCACACCCTGACCCCACACGGCCCAGGAACCCCTATATCCTATTCTGGTGAGTGGTCTGCTTGCCATGGTGATCATGGCAACCATACTGAAATACACTTAAGATTAAGAAAAAGCCTGTTTCTGCCTCTACCCAGCTTTCTCAGCTCCTCCCAGGCAGTCCTGAGAAGGGAGCAGCCAGACCTGTCCAAGGAAGAGGAATGCAGAAATGTCCTCTGGGAAGAGTGAGCAGCCCAAGTGACATCCTCAGAGTCTTCAGAGAGGACTCCAAAGGGAACTGGGCTACTGTTTGCTTCAAATATACTACTCCAGGCGGTTCCTCTGAGGAGAATGGGAGACGCAGGGCTTACCTTCCTATTTGCCTGGTCCGCAGAGGCACAAGTCTGCAGCTGGGAGGCCTCAGTTTACCTCAGTGGCAGCAGCTGCTCCCTTGCTGGTCGTCCACGTTTCCTGGTGATAGCTCCTCACACAGCAGCTGCAATGCGGGCAGTATAGCACACACCTGTAGTCCCAGCACCTAGGAGGCAGAGGGAGGATGACTGTCAGGTGTTGAAGATCTCCTCAGCTCCACAGTGAGCTGGAGGCATGCCTGGGCTACATGACACTGTCTCTCAAAACCCCAATATCTGGGGCTGGTGTGTTGTCTCTGCTGGTAAAGGTCCTTGAACTCCGCCAAGGCTGGTGACCTACGCTCTGTCTCTGGGACCCATACTGTGGAAAGAGAGAATTTATTCCCCAAAGTTGTCTTCTGACAACTCCTTACCCACCCACCAAACACACACACACACACACACACACACACACAGAGGATTGTTTTTAAGTCTGAGACTTGAGGGATGGTTCAGAGGTTAAGAGCATTTGCTGCTCTTCAAGTCTTCCAAGGAATCCCCGTTGGGCTCTCAGAACCCACAAAGAGAGTCATGACTGTCAGTAGCTCCATTTCCAGAGGATCTGACTCCCTTTTCTGCCTGCTGGACACCAGGTACACAAGTGGTGCACACACATACATACAGTCAAAACATTCACACATAGACACAAAATAAGAAGAGTAAATACTTCTGAAAAACAAACGAACAACCCCCCCAAAAAAAGACCCCCAAATCCTTAAAAATCAATCAATCAAACAAAAAGATGTCTGCCAAGGACTCAGAACAGTGGGAGGACACGAGCTGACCTGCAACCTGAGCAGGGAACACTGACACAGACTGTCGCTTAGTAGGCAGTAACAGAGGGACCACAGCCACGGAAGGAGAACCCAGAAACCTCCTGGAACTGAGGGAGAGGACCCACAGAAAGGCGAATTTGAAAGGGGACGCCCCCAGACCCAGAGGACTGGGTAGGGCTGAGGCAGAGGTTTGGAGGAGGGGAGGGGACGCAGGAAAACACTTACTTCATGCAGGACCACGGCACTCAGGGCCCCTGTCTGGACCAGCCTGTGCAGGGACTGTGTGCCCTCAGCATGCATCTGGGACCCAGCAGCCCCCCAGAGTCCCTGAGCTGACCACGCAGGGCCCCAGCCCCAGCACCTACCTACCAGACAGCAAGAGCTCCTTCCCCAGGCAGCGCCCCCCTGCGCCCTCCGCGGGCAGAACGTAGCATTGCGCACACTGAGCCCGCTGCCCTGGTGAAGGCTGATCCTCCGCGGAGCGGCGCGGGTGGATAGGCGCAGGTGCAGCCACTGGTAACGACGAAAGCAAGGGCTGAAAACACGGAATTCAGAAAATCTGGTGAGGGGCTGGCGAGGTGGACTCGGCAGGCTGATCTTCACAGCACCTGAGTTTCATTCCCTGCACCCACCGCAGGCTCACAATCACCCGTAACCCCAGTTCCAGGGGATCCGAGGTCCTCTGCTGCACCCACACCGGCACTGGCCGCGGGGCACAGACGCGCAGGCAAAACACCCATGCGCATAAAAATAAATAAATAAAAACAGCTTACCCCTGGAAGACACTCTCAGAGCCTAGCCTTAATTCAGATAGCCCTCGCCTGCGCCCCGGAGTTCGTCTGCCAGGTGAACTTAGATCCTGCGTCGCTGACAGTTGACACTAACCGCTGCATATGCTGGGAGATACAATCAAGTACAGTGCGAATGAAGTTATTTTCAAAAGGACTCGGAATCCTCTCCTCAGAGAGTTCCATCATAGTGCGGGGTTACAACAAGAGACAGAGACACACGGAACCCTCCACGGAGGGAGACCGACAGAAGCGCAGCGCACACTGAAGGGATGTCTCAGGACCCGCAGCTCCCGATGGGATCAGGGCTGAGCCTGCAGAAGCAGGCTTCAGGGGAGCGCGCCTGACTGGTGGTAAAGAGATGAAATGAAACGGAGCCGGGTGCGATTGTTCATGACTGTAATCCAGCACTGGAGAAGCTGGGGCAGGAGGATCACTTCAAGTC
The DNA here is from genome assembly GCA_026225945.1 of Cricetomys ansorgei. Taxonomy (NCBI): domain Eukaryota; kingdom Metazoa; phylum Chordata; class Mammalia; order Rodentia; family Nesomyidae; genus Cricetomys; species Cricetomys ansorgei. The sequence goes on from JAMJFZ010003684.1 coordinate 31,000, forward strand.
CAGAGCCAGCCTGGGCTACAAAGTCACTTCCATGCCAGCCTAAGTTATAGGGTCAGACCCTGCATATGAAAAATAGAATAGCATGGGCTGGCAGGATGGCTCAGTGGGTAAGAGCATTTGATGCCAAGCCTGAGTCTGAACTCCATGCTGGGACACATGGAGGAGAAAAACAGCTTTCACACGTGTTCTCTGACTCCACATGGTGCCATGGAACCTGTTTCACACTACACAACACACAGGTACACACAAACACATGCATACATGTAGAGGGCCAGTGATACCCAGGCTATGGACATAACCAGCTTGACAAGGATCCTGGTTTTTCCCTTTGCTAGGAGTCTGAAGCCCACCAACTGCCTTGCCCCTTTCTCATCTTCACTGTATGGTGACAAAAGCCTCTCATCTATAATATTGTCTATTTGGCCTAATAGTGAAAACTCAAACAATTCCTGGGCTGGCTGGGAGAGGAGCACTGCCATCTCAGCTCTACGTAATTGTAACAGTCTTACTGGCCTTCAAGTGTTTGGCATGTGTGAATACTATTCGTGCTTTCTGTAGATATATAAAAAATTATTCTTGGTAAAACTACCTTCCCATAGAGACAAAGCCATAGTCAAGATCAGAAATGAAGCCTAGACAGTAGGTCAGCAAGCTTAAAAAGCAAGTATATAATTCACCCCTGAATGCCTGCCTCCCTTTATTGTAGCAAGCATACAGACCTAGAATTCAGCTATTCATTAATAGACTATTGTGTTAAGACTACCCACTAAAATTAACCTTGAAGATTAGAGCCTGCAGCTGGGAGGGGACGAACACTCTTGCACTGATGCATGCCTGACACCTGCATTCCGTTAGGTAAGAAGTTAGCAGTCTTGCTATTTCAGGCAGGGCAGATCTCTGTCTTGAGGGGAGTCTTGTAATTTTTTCCCCAATGTGCACATTGTTAATTTTACTCTCTAAACTTTTCTAACTTCTAATTTCTTTATTTTTATTATTAAAAGAAGTTCAACATACAAAAGTGGGTCTATACATGTCATTTAAAGGCTTGTAAAGTGTTAGTTGCCATAAAAGAGTGAATTACTGCGTCCACCTGCCATAACTTCATTGTTTGTCCTCCTTCGTGGAGACTGAGGAACCCCGTGTGGACTAGAGCTGGACTCGACTCCTGCACATACACGTACACATATACATAAGACACACACATACACAAACATACACATACATACATACATACATACATACTCATACATGCATGCCCATAAAAATAAATATTTAAAAATAAGAACCTGAAAAATAAACAAAACAGGGCTTTGGACAGGCTGGTGGTACCGTTGGCCTGGGGCATGCCTGGTGCGGCTTCTGCCTGAGACTTGTAGAACGTAGCATTTTAAAATGTATGTTCATATCAATGTGGTTAAACTTTTAAGCTGTTTAATAAAACTCTTAAGAATTGGTATGAATTTAGGCTCAGCAGTTTAGAGTACTTGTTGCTTTTGCGGGGGATCCAAGTTCAATACCCAGCGCTCATATCCAGCAGCTCACAACCACCTGCAACGTTCAGTTCCGTGGAGATCTGGTGCCCTCTTGTGGCCAGCAGAGGACCTGCACCCGTACTTAGAAATAAATCTTTTAAAAATAAATAAATGGCCAGGTGTTAGCTGCAAACACCTTTAATCTCAGCACTCAGGAGGCAGAGTCAGGCGGATCTGTGTGAGTTCGAGCCCAGACTGGTAACAAGGTGAGTTCCAGGACAGCCAGAGTTACACAGGGAAACCCTGGGGTTAGGTTGGGGTAGGAAGACTCAGGAGTTAGAAGCTGGCAAGTCATTGTGTGTTCAAGAGCAGCTTAGTCTCCTCACTTTGGAGACAGAGCTGGCTTCAAACTCACAGAGATCTGCCTGCCTCTGCCTCCTGGATGCTGAGATTGAAGTCCTGTGCTACAACTCCCAGCCAGTGCTAGGACTCTTTAAAAGAGATAGGATAACTTTTCCATAGTAAAATTTATTTAAGAGCTGTCCCAGAAAGCCGCATGTGCTAATAAATACAAGCTCTCTGGGGGCCTCTGTGGAAAAGCATGTGGAGACAGTGCAGATTCCGGCTTAACAAGACAAAGCTAGAGTTTTCTCCCAGTGAGATCCTTCAAATAAAATATAGTAACAGCAAAAAAAAAAAAAAAAAAAAAAAAAAAGCAGCGGCTGGAGAGAGAGCTCAGCAGGTAAGAACGCTGGCTGCTCTTCAAGAGGACCCAGGTTCAGTTCCCAGCACACGCATGGCAGCTCACAACCATCGGTAACACCATTTCCGGGCCCGTAGGCAAAGCACTCATATAAGATAAATCAATGTTTTTAAAAGATGACATTCTGTCAGAGCCTGCTTCTGTCATCCACAGGGAAGGGTCTGAGGAAATGCAATGGGGCAGACATTAAAGCAGAGGCCACACGCCCTGAGGAGCCAGGAGGAAGCAGAGCAGAATGGCTGGCTCCATGACATGCACTACTTTGACCCTTAGCCCAGCTTGTGCACCCCAACTGCACATGGCCTCACAATGACCTGACGCAGGCTTTCTGATTGCACACGGCCTCGTTCCACCAAATGCAGAGAAGATGTCTTATTTTATTCTGAGATGGAGTCTTAGTGTGCGCCTGGCTCAATCTTACTGTGTAGCTAAGGCCAGCCTAGAACCCCTGACTCTCCTACATCCTAGGATTACAGGTGTTCTCCACTATATTCATAGTGAAGAGGCAGAGGCAGGGGAATTTCTGAGTTCCAGGCTGCATGGTCTACACAGAGAGTTCCAGGATAGCCAGGGATACACAGAGAAACCCTGTCTCTAAAACAAAGCAAAAGTTAGGGGCTGGAGAATGGCTCAGCAGTTAAGAGCACTGGCTGATCTTCCAGAGGATCAGGGCTCAATCCCCAGCACCCACACGGCAGCTCGCAAACATTCATAACTCCAGTTCCAGGGGATCAGACAGCCTCACACAGACACAACCACAATGCACAGAAACAAATAAATCCTTTTTTAAAAGTCAAGATTCAGTATGCTGGTGAAAACCTGAATCCTCAGCACCTGAGAGGCAGAGGCAGGAGGCTAGCCTCCAGTTCGAGGGCAGCCTGAGCTACAGAGCACAGTCCTATCTCAAAAGGAAAGGAAAAAAGCAAGGAAGCGAGCTGGAGGAGACAGAAGGAAAAGGGAGACTCTACAAGGACAAAGTAAGTGGACTCTGCGCAGTCTATACAGACACCGGGTTCCCTTCAGACAGCATGGCTGTCTCCTGACCAGATGGGAGGCAGCAAAGTGGGCAAAACAGGACTGAACATCAGTGGACAGTGGGCTCAGCAGACAAGACTGCCCATGGGACCTCCGAGAATCAGGGGATTTCCACAGCCCGACCTCAGTGGAGGTGGGGACACCAAGTCTCTAAGTGGGGGTGTCTAGAGAGTCCAGACCCAGCTGACAAGCTATGAAAAGCCCACACCCTGACCTGACACGGCCCAGGAACCCCTATATCCTATTCTGGTGAGTGGTTTGCCTGCCTTATGGAGATCCTGGTAACCATACTGAAAATACTTTCAATTAAGTAAAAGCCTGTTTCCGGCCCCACCCTGCATTTTCCAGCTCCTCCCAGGCAGTCCTGAGAGGGGAGCAGCCAGACCTGTCCCAGGAAGACGAATTCGGAAATGTCTTCTGGGAAGAGTGACCAGGCCAAGTGACACTCTCAGAGCCTTCAGAGCGGACTCCAAAGGGGACTGGGCTACTGTTTGCTTCGAACACACTGCACACTACTCCTGGTGGTTCCTCTGAGGAATTAGAGCGAGTCCCAGGGCTTACCATCTCATCAGCCCAGTCAGCAGGGGAGGCCTCTTCTTGCTTTGAGGGCACTGTGTACATTTGGTACACACATGTATACACGCAGGCAAAACATTTGTGTGTATAAAATAAAATAAATGTAAATGGGAAAAAAAACACTTCCGAGCGCCCATCCTCCCTCACTTCCTACCCAGGAACAGGACCCATCGGGAACCTTGTTTCTAAAGTCACTCCTATTACAAGCATTGCAGTTCCTTTAACACATCAACTACTTACGGGGAACACTGTCTGAGGATGTAGTTTCCAACTGGGAAAACAACAACAAGCCCCCACGTGGTAGCATTGTTTGTAAACCGAAAGGAGTTAAGGATCCAGCTTTCAAAGTAACAAATTGTTACAGGTCACCATGGGCAAAACAAAGTTCTCAGAAGTGCATGACCCGACTTGTCAACAGGCAGCCCAGTTCCAGCCATGCCAAGGGACCCAGGTAAGGGATCAGCGGCAAGCTAAGAGAAATAGTTCGCCTAGTAGGTGCTTTTCCTTGGAATCAGGAACATAAACGTGGACGTTTAATGTATTGTTTAAAAACTAAGGCTCGGTGGTTAAGAGCACCGGCTGCTCTCGCAGAGGTCCTGGGTCTGTGGGCTCATAGCGGTCTGTAGCGCCCTTCCGCGGGCCTCCGAGGGCACCGCCCCCCCCACATACGTAACTGCGAGAAGACAGTGGTCAACTCGGAATCTCCCAACTGCCTCGTTGTGCTAAATTTCATAGTGTCAGTTACTCCCGAGCCCCACTTCAGATCAACTAAAATACAGCACATTCATATTTTAAAAAAAAATTTTTTTTTTTTTTGGTTTTTCAAGACAGGGTTCCTCCGTTGTAGCCCTGGCTGTCCTAGAACTCATTCTGTAGCCCAGGCTGGCCTCCAACTCCGAGATCCGCAGCCTCTTCCCCCCGAGTGCTGGGATTAAAGGCGTGAGCCACCACCGCCCAGCTCATCTTTAAATTTTTTAAAATTAATTTTCATGTTGTTGGACAGGGTCTCACTGTGGACCCTGGCGGCCTGAGATCCCTGTGTAGCGGAAGTTGGCCTGGAATTCAGTGATCCCCTGCCTGTGCCTCCTGAGCGCTGGGATTAAAGGCACAGGCACCTCTCCAGACCCGTGGGTAAAGTTCTAGCGGTAGAGAGAGGGCTGAGACTGAAGATGACGGTTCCCAGCATCCTCCAGGGTGGCTCACAACCACCCACAACTTACACGTCATTGAAAAGAAAATAATCTTAAAAAAAAAAACAAGAAATTTAAAAATGAGAAAGAAGAGGACAAAGGAAAGGCCGGAAAATTGGGAAGGAGGAAAATGGTAGAAGAAAGGAAGGGGGAGGGGGGGAAGGGACAGAGGGAGGAGCTAGCTGCCTGCAGGTCAGGAGCTCAGCTTCCCATTGGTTGGAAGGCACGTGACCTGTACAGGACCGTTTGCTGGAGCACATGCTTCTGAGCAGTTAGGGCTGGGAGCCTGGGGCTGCAGGGGTTGCCGGGCCAAGGTGAGGGGGTGCGAGCCCCCCCCCCCCCCCGAGCAGTGTCAAAACCTAGCTGCTTCTCAGAGATGCCCTGGCCCTGGGAGCCTGGGGCCTCCACTTCCTAAAACAAAACTTACGTGCATGGGTGTTTGGCCCATGTCTGTCTGTGCGCCACTGTGTGTGTGTGCCTGGTAGCCTGCCGAGGCGAGAAGAGGGTGCGGACCCCCTGGGACTGGAGTTACAGATGGCTGTGAGCCCATGTGTGGGTGCAGGGGTGAACCCAGGTCCTCTGGAAGAGCAGCCGAGTCGTCTCTCCAGCCCTCACAGCCCTGCATTATATCCCCTTCCTTCCCCAGCCCGAAGCATTTGGGAGATCTTTATATTTATTCTTTACAAGGTCCCCAAAGCACCCATGAGTCGTTAACACCCTGTTGCTTAAAAGTATCCCGTGGGTGCTGGCGGCAAGTTTGCCAGTCTGCTCGAAAACTGGAAAAAACCAGGTTCTGAACAGCTGAGAGCTATAGCTGCTGTTGATTGTGGAACACTTTAAACACGGCTGGACCCGATCCCTGTTTCATAGGGAAGAGGAAATAAACAGTCTCGTCACACGCACACACATGTGCCCGTGCACACGGCCGGCATGCTGAGACGGTTCTGAGTAGCCGGAGGTGGTTTACAGAGCCAGTGGCTTGAACACGTCTGTCCATGCAGGTCACGGCCCGCTTTCTCGGCCTAGGGAGAACAGCGCTGGCCAGAACCGCCACCAGCCGGGAGAAATCCAGACGCTGACCATGCAGCTGAGACAAATTGGGGACAGTGTCAATCACAGGATGATTCAAGAGGTGAGACCCCAGTGTTACCCTGCAGGGGCCTGCTGGGTTGGGGAGGGAAGGACAGACGGAACTATGGCTGCCAGGTAGCCAGGGTGCCCAGCAACGATCAGAACGCATTGATTGATGGTGACCAGGTCACCAGACATTATACCTGAAAGCTCTGACCCTGGGGCAAAGCCTGTGCTCCGAGGACAGGTGGCGTGGGCGTCTCTGGGCAGCTGATTGTGGGGTGCTGCACCATCAGTACGGCTGGTAACTCTGGAGTCAAAACCTGAGGGAGGGAGAGATCCCAATCAATAATACCACAGAAGGAAGGAGAGAGGAAATAAACACAACAGAAACCACCCCACGTCTCTCCTCCCTCCATCCCTCCCCCAGCCAGAATTTGTCTTTTGAGAAATGTCTACTCAAGATCCTTTAGCCACGTTTTAAAAAGATGTGTTTACATTACATCGTGTGTTGGTGTTTTGCCTGCACCTACAGAGGTCAGAAGGGGGCGTCGGATTCCCCTGGAACAGGAGTTAGGGATGGTTGTGAACCAGGCGTTGAGCCCCACCCACCAGGTCTGTTGGAAGAGCAGCCAGTTCCCTTAGCTGATGAGCCACTTCGTGGCCAGCTTCTCGTTTTTTTTTTTTTTTTTTTTTTTTTTCGAGATAGGGGCGGGGGGGGGCAGAGGGGGAGCAGAGGGGGAGCAGAGGCAGAGGCAGGTGGATGTCTGCGAGTTCAGGGCCAGGGCTACAGAGACCCTGTCTACTAACCAACCAACTTCCCGGGTTTGGCTTTAAAATCCTGACGTCTCAGCTACTTCAAAGCTTTAGGAACGGCAACAGTCTCAAATCTGGCTCAGCGGTGCGTTCATCTGCCTCTCGCATTTATAGGTCCAGGGAGCCTGTGGGCCACGGCGCTGTTCAGAGAAACGGCTATTGAAACTGCCTACTAAGGGGCTCACTAAACCACCGGGTTTTTTTGTTTTTTTTTTTTTTTTTATCTGTCAAAATGATTGACTGTTCTTGAGGCTTTTTTTCCCTCCTTTGTTCTTTTCATGTCAACAAGTGTGGCAAAGTGCTCTGTTAAGTGGGGGTTTAGTTCTGCTTATTTCATATAGCTTTTGCTACTGTGCCCTCCCCCACTCTCAAACCTAGGCCACGTAATTTCTCCACACGCAGAGTTTTAAGGATCCACACTTAGAAGCCAGGTGTGGCGGCTCAGACCTGTGATCCTGGCACTCAGGGGCAGAGGCAGGAGGATCAGTTCAAAGCCATCCTCAGCTACACAGGGAGGCTGAGGCTAGCCTGGGCTATTTGAGATGTTGTCTCAAAACAACTCCAAACCCCAATAGATCACGCTTTGGCTTCTTATCCTAAGCAGGATCTCCCTGCCTCTGTGGGTGCCTCTGGGAACACGGTCCCTTCGTTTAACCACGGTGGCCTGGTTGGGACACGCAGGGTTCCCTGGGGCCCGAGTTATGTGGTGCTGCATAGAACTGAGAGTTTGCCAGGAGGAGGGAGGGGGCTTCCAGCACATGAGATCCTCTCTGAGAACTTCCCGCAGCACGGTGAATTGTCGCAGCGCCCGTGTCGGGGGAGGCAGCCGAGTTCCAGGGAGATGACACAGCCCGCCGAAGGCCACCAGCTGGGCAGCTGAGCACAGCGGTGATTTCTAGACCACGGTGCCCTGCGGTTTTTTCTCAGGGCCATGCTGGAGGGACGGGCATCCGATTTTCCTAGCTGACGTCAACTACAGAAAGGTCAAAGATCCCTTGTTTTTTAGTTACCGGCAGAACCAAGTCCACAATCCTTTTTCTGTGGCTGGTGGCTTTTCCATGAATTGGCCTGGTCACTCCCTCATCCAGGCACCTATGAGGAAGGAGCTCCTGCTGTGTGCCAGGCACTGCCTAAAATCGGAGTTACAGCCACGGTCAGAGCAGACAATAGCGTGACCTCAGAGTTTTGGAAGGAGACAAACAGTAAATGAATTATGTGTAATGATCAGATCCTAGAAGTGTCTCGGAGCAAAATACAGCAGGAAAGTGGGGGGGGGCGGGGGCGGGGGCAGAGCCTTAGGAGTGACACCTGTTGGGGGCTAGAGAGATGGCTCTGGGGTTAAGAGCACTGACTGCTCTTCTGGAGGACCCAGGTTCAATTCCCAGCACCAACATGGCAGCTCACAACTGTTAACCACAGAGTCAGGGGATCCGCTGCCCTCTTGTGGCCTCAGTGGGCGTTGCACGCGAGTGTTGCTCATAAGCGCAACCTACACAGGTGCCCGGGAGATGGCAGTTAAGAAACGAAGAGCGCGCATTGCTCTTCCAGAGGACCCGAGTTCAATCCCCGGAGCCCCCGTCAGGCAGCCCACCGGGGGTTCGGTGGCGAGGGCCTTTGCCTGCAGAGAGAAAGCAACTGTCTCTTTACACAGCATCTTCCCCAGGAAGCCGGGGATGCGCTGGCTCCTCTGGTGGCGATGATCTTCATGAGGGGTCAGGTGCTGCTGCGATTTTTCTGGAACAACCATTTGCTGTAGAGGACAGACAGCCAAGCCCCGCCCTCCGGCTGCGGGAGCCCCTCTCCTGTCCAGCCCTCCTGCCTCCACCGCTGGCTGTGCGGGGTTTGCTGATCTGCAGATTTGATGCCCGGAGCCGACAGATGGTGCGGACGGCCTCCTTGGCCTCCTGGTGAAGCCGGTGTCGCCTGGAAGGCCTGGCCACACCGCATCACCAGTGACCCCTTGTGAACCTTTCCACAAACCTCTGGAGCCGCCTTGTGGGTCATGCCCTCTGACCTCTGGCCCTGCAGTTGTCACCCGGATCTAGATCTTCAGGACCAGCTTCCCACCCACCCCCAACCCCAACCCCCACCCCTCTCCGCTCGGGCCCCAGCTCCTCTGCTCTGTGCAAAGCTGGGAGGAGCTGGGTCTGCAGGACCCGGGCCCGAACCCTGGCCCAGCCTCCCTCCCTCCCACACCGGACCCCGTCTCCTGCTCAGGCTGGGCCTGGGTTTCTTTTCTCTCAGGCCCATGGACACGGCCTGCCTCTGAGGTTCCCTCGGGCCTTGCCTGACCCCATCCCTCATCCCTGCAGCCCCTCCAGGGCGCCTCCTGTTTGCCCAGGAGCCCGCCTTCTAGACAGCCACGCCTCTCATTGGAAAGAGACTCTTCCGTCTCTTTCATCTCCAGCCTCTGTCTGCCTCAGCCCCTCCCGGCCCTGTTAAAAAGAATGTCCGGTCCTAAGAAAGTTCATTATTAGTGACAAGTTGTGTGTGTGACTATTCTGAGTTCTTAGCAGGAAGTGTTAATTTTTTTAAAAAACGGAATAAACATTTTGCTGATGGCAGAACCCCTATGTGTCTCCTGTGCAGAGGAGGGAATTCTGCACATTTCTGCCTCCAGGACGTCCACTCATTCCCTGTCCTTCCAAAGGGAACCCCCCCCCCATCTTGTTAATCTGTTGGGGTTGACTAGATGGCTTAGCTAGTAAAGGGGCTTGCCAAAAAGTCTGATGGACTGAGTTCAATCCCAGGGACCCACATGAGGAGAGACCCGACGCCAGAGCTGTTCTCTGACCTCCACACATGTGTGCGTGAGCACACAGGCACAGGTTAAGACAGTTAAAATATATTTGAAATCCTCTGAATAGGTATTCATGTGGTTTCAAAATCAAAACAATAGGAAAGGAATCACAATGAAAAGACTTCTTATATTGTATCCTGAAACCCCTCAATTTTACAGAAACACACACACACACACACACACACACACACGAGCGTAAATGCCTTTCAGACATGTAAAAATAGTTTAGGAACCCAGCTACATCCAAAGCTGCCCTTGATATCCAGAACCCAGGGACTCAAGATAACCAGACACAGGCCTAGAACCCAAGAGCCCACCGGACAGTATGAAAGCAGAGACCAAGAGCAACGCGCTGCCCCGCACGTCTGGAGAGGAGCCACCCTGATCCGCCCTGCAGCTGGAGAGTCTCCCCCAGGACCCTGACCCTCCAATCAGAGACCGGGCCTGCCCTCCAGCTACGACGCACTGCACAGGCGAGCGGCCCTGGGCAGACAGGCCTAGGACTGGAGTTAGGGCCTTAGCGTGTGGACTTTGTGTGGTGAGCCTCAGCATAAGATACAGCTGCTGTTTTACCAACTACCTTCCTGCTCACGACATTATATATCACACACACACGTAGCCGATGGCTGCTTTATGACTCAGCAATAAAGACAAGGAGACACTTCGTAAGTGCAAAGCCTACCAGACCTCAGCAGAGGGAGCCACCTCTCACGGCAAGCACCGTGCTGGACAGCTGAACCCTGCTGCTCTGCTCCGATCCTGGTGTTTTTATTGATACAGAAGCTCCTCAGGTGTTCACAAAAACTCCGCCCTCTCATCCAAAGCGCTATTTGCATAATGGAGGAAACCTGTAGCTTAGTCTCCTCCCATAATCCTTTAGTAACTGAGCTACCTCATCTTTATGGTGGGGGAACTCAAGGCCCAAGGGGAGTGGGAACTGAACCGGGGTTCCTCTGCAAAACAGCAAGCGCTCTTAAGGCGTCTCTCCAGCCCCATAGAAACTTTAACATGACATCTAAGAATAATAATAGTTGAATTCAAGTTCAAGACCTGTATCTCTCCCAGGAGCCTAGGACACCATATTTCTGCATGATCAAACCTCCCAGGCTTAGAGGCTCATTAGACATTGGTCGAAGGAATGAATGAGTACCCCGAGGTCTTCCTCGACTTCACATGAAGCAGTGAGCCCCCGAGAGATGATCAGCAGGCCTCCCGTGTCCTTCTGGAGACACGGAGTTCTTCTCTTGGGCGTCCTGGGGGTGGGTGTCCCAGAAGCAGGCTTGGAAGCTCCGGTGGGGAGTAGGGAAGAGAGGCGAGCAGAGGGGAGTCTGGAATATGTCCGCAGGCCTTCAGGGACCGGGCAGCTGACGTTCAGACTCGGGGTGGACATCTGAGAGCATACCCCGATGCTCTGCCAGAACACGGTCGAGGAACCGAGTCCCGTGAAGGGAAATTGTTGCAGAAGCTCACTTTTAGTTATCTATAACTGTTTTTGTGCACTGTTGGGAAAAGGAATGTGTAGGCCTTGGCGTTCCCTGTGGTCCGCAGGTGGGGGTTGTTTAATGCTCTGCATGTGCTGTCAGTAGAACACCTGAGGAGGTCTGACTGCGGTGCCCCGAGTTCCACTGTCTTGCGAGCACAGCCCTGGCCGCGGGCGGCTCTCTCTGCGGAGGTCTGGGGGAGTTCGGACTTAGGCATATTCCTCCGAGTCTCCCCTCCTTCAGTCCCTTAAAAACAACCGAACCGTTCTTGCCGCGTGTTGTGGCGCCGCTCCCCCGTGACTTCGGGTCACTCGCTATTGCCTGCTGCTGTCGGTCAATCAACGTTTAAACTGTTCTTCACACGTCTCTGCGGAAAAGTCCGTCTTTGCCACATGTGGCTTGTCCTCGTGATCGTGCACGGCGTGACCTCCTCGACCCTCAGAGGGCTCCGAGTAAAGCTGCCCCTGGCCGGCCTCATCTATGCGCCCCGTTCCCCCAGGTCCCACCGGCAGCAGAGTGGTCACGATGCTCCCCGGCTGTGTCTGCTCGCGGGCACCCGTGCAAGGGTTGCGCCTGTGTGTGTGTGTGCCTGTGTGTGCCTGTGTGTGTGTGTGTGCGCGCTTGTCACCCAGGGCCTGGGGGTTGGGGCTTGGGGGCTGGCTACTGCAGCTGAGACAGAGCCTCACAGCGACTGCTGAGCCTTGCAGCCCTCAGAATCCAGAAGCAAGTGCCTGGTCCATGGGCAGGGCTCCAGTTGAAACCAAACCTATGGCCTCGGAGTCCGTGACTCACTGAAACTTCTGAGGACATTTAGAGCACATGGCCATGACCCTTCATAAACATGGAGCCCTTTTAGAAAGCAGGTCACACACTGACTGACTCACTGTCCCATCCGCATCTAAATAAGCAAACGGCTGGCCCCAGATGAACTCCCTCAGCTCCCCCCATCCCCCGCTTCTGCCCTCTCCTCTCCTGCACCTCCAGCCCCCCCTCCGCCCCCTCCCCGGCTGCGTGGGTCTGCACTGGAGCATGCAGGAGCATTCAGAAGCCAGAAGAGGCGCCTGAGGCCTGGCACCCCAGTTGCAGCTGCCCGGCGTGGGTGCTGGGAACCAGAGGCAGGTCCTCTGCAGGGCAGTCTCCCGCTGCCCCAACCAGAACGTTCTTGGACCCGTGTGTTGTTCTGGACATCACAGGAACAGAAAGATTCACAACAGTAGAGTGTGGGGCTAAGTCCCTCCCTAGAGACTGGCCAGGGGTTGAGGTGTCTGTTATTGAGAGCCAGCGTGTCTGGGTAATCCTAATAATAGCTGATAATAATAATAATAAACAATCTATATTACATAATGATAACAGCTTTTATGGAATATGTGCATTTTGGGGAGACTGCTCCCAAGCCTCTTTCTCTGGAGCAGCATCCCCTGAGAAGTGAAAGCCCCACTTCCCACACAGGGGACATCTCTGTTGAACATCCGTAAAGCTAAACATGACTTGCTCGAAAAAAGGATCGTCAGCGAAGCCCGTGGGGCCAAGCCACCAGGGTCTCGAATCGCGACGACACACAAGAAACTAAGTGGTAACCGATGACCAAGGGACACCGGAGCGGAGGACAGAGCAGCAGAGGAGGTGACGCAGCAATGGAGGTGACCCCTCACCCAGCCCTGACCCCTCTCAGGAGCTGGAAGCCACTTGGCTGCAAGTCCCCAGCCAGCAGGCCCCCAGGAGTCCTGAGACAACCGGCTAAGAGGAGGGGCCTGGGGGCGTAGCTCAGCTTGTGGAGGGCTTGCCCAGCACCCCGCGTGTGAGGTCCTGGGTTCAATTCCCAGCACCACATAAAGCAAGCCCGGGCACTCAGGATACGGAGGAGGAAGGACCGGTTCTGATCACCCTGGGCTACAGATGGTCCTCAGGGCTGGGCCTTACCCCCTGGCGACTCCATTTCACAAGCAGCATCTGGCTCCATTTGGAGTGTAAACACAGAGGCAAGGCACAGTGACTCTGCCCCTCGGCAGACATGTAAACACCACCATCTGTCTGACTGATAACCCTAAAAATAGAAAAGGTCCCGCCCTATAAATTATGACCACGGGAACACATGGTGCGTCACGGCCATATCAGAGAGACCTGGTCCCGAGACACAAGATGGTGCACCTCCTGCCCCTGCGCCCCATGGGGGAGGGCAGCTAGCACTGTACGCCTGTGTCAATGGACCACCCCCCCCCCCCACAACAGGTGGAGAGTTTCCCAGTGTCCAGGGCTTGAGCTCAGCTCGACCCCGCTTACTGACATGGCCTGGCCGGTTGCTACCACCCCCTCTCTCTACCCGTTCCTCTGAAGCAGGCCCTGCCCTGGCCGCCTCAGCCTGCCCCTCCTGCAGCTCGCTGCTCCTTCAGGAACCCTTCCTGATCCCCCTTCCCCCGATACTGGGCAGAGAGACTTTATTCTCCTCTTAGGATTTTGCACATCTCTGTGTCTGTGTGTGTGCGCGCCGTGGGCATGCAGGCATCTGGGATTGGAGGAGTGCACTTGGATGCCCTTGGGTTGGGGTGAAAGATGATTGGGTGCCGCCCAAGATGCATCCCTCGGCTTTCCGCTTCTTCGACGACTCCTCTGCAGCCTGCTCAGCCCTTTGTAGCTCTCCTGTGACCCACGTATACACACAGATACGTTCTGTAGGACGTGTAATGTGTGATCTGAGAGTTAATATCAGCTGCTAAGATTGGAGTAAGGGTTGGCCATGGTGGTGGCACACGCCTTTAATCCCAGAACTTGGGAGGCAGGTGCAGGTGGATATTTGTGAGGTTTGCAGAGAAAGCTGTCACCGGGCTGCTGTGGGGTGAACCACGGGAGTTTAACTACGGGTAAGGGGAGCCCACGTGTGGCTCCTGCTGTAGCTAAGCCAGGCTACATGTCTACAGCCGGCTAGCCTGGTCTACATAGTGAGTTCCAGGCCAGCCAGGGCTACATGGTGAGTTCTAGGCTCTTTTTAATTATTTTTTTTATTTTATGTGCACTGGTGTTTTGCCTGCATGTGTGTCTGTGTGAGGGTGTCAGATCCCCTGGAACAGGAGTTACAGACACTTGTGAGCTGCCATGTGGGTGCTGGGAATTGAACCCTGGTCGTCCGGAAGGGCAGCCAGTGCTCTTAACTGCTGAGCCGTCTCTCCAGCCCACTAGGGTCTATCTTTAAAAAAAAAAATTGTAATAAGGGTGAAGGTGGCTCAGGGGTGAAGGTGGCTCAGGGGTGAAGGTGGCTCAGGGGTGAAGGTGGCTCAGGGGTGAAGGTGGCTCAGGGGTGAAGGTGGCTGCCACCAAGCCTGAAGACCTGAGCTCAGTCCCAGGAGCCCACACGGTAGAGGAGAGAGAGGACTCAAACGTACCGTCTTCTAACCCCCAGACACCGTGGTGTGCAGAGAGAGAGAGAGACAGACAGACAGACAGACACCAAGTAAATGTAAAGGCAGTGTTGGTTAACGATCAGAATAAAGCAACCCATGTCTTGCTTTGACCAACTGCTAACCACGTGGGGTTTATCGTTAGCCAATAGATTCTGACATGGAAAGACAAAGGTGTTTGTTCTGTATTTCAGATAGATGCCCTTGGCAGTAAGTTCAAGGCCAACCTGGGCTACATAAGTTTCAAAAATCAAAAAAGGGGAGCTGGAGGCTGTCACCAACCTCATTTGTTTTAAAATGTGTGTGTGTGTGTGTGTGTGTGTGTGTGTGTGTGTGTACGTCACTCTCGTGTGGGGGTGAGCACACGGGTGTCTGCGGAAGCCAGAGGAGGGTGCTGGACGCTGACCCCCGAGTGACCGGCGGCTGTGGTGAGAACAGGGAGCCAAACTTCAAGAACAGGAAGTACTCAATGATGGAGCCCCTCGTCCCGCCCATTTTTTACTTATTTGCTTATTTATAGACCACAGCTCGTAGTCTGTAGACTGTAGGCTTGGCTGGCCTAGAATTCAGTGTAGACCAGGCTGGCCTCAAACTTGCAGCAACCCCCTCCCTGTCCCTGCCTCCCGAGTGCAGGGGTTACAGGCGCACGCCACCATAGCCAGCTTATTTATGAGTGCGAGCGTGTGTGCAGCATGCACGTGTGCATGCTTGTGTACGTGCATATAGTACCTGTGTTTGCACATGCAGAGGTGCACTGTGCGCGCTCGCACACGTGCAGACGGGTGCCCATGTGTGCAGAGGCCTGAGGTTGGCACTCGCTGTCACGCTACACCTTGCGCTTTGAGACAGGCCTCTCACTTGAACCCGGAGCTTGAACCCCGTCTCGAAAAACCGAAAACCAAAACCAAATGTAAAAATCCTTCCCCACACCCTTTCCTGGACGACAATCTCAAATTTGGCTCAGAGATTGTTCGTTCTGCCAGCAGCTAATCAATAAGTCTTAATTATAATCAGATTGAGTCTACAGTCTTTTCCAAGGGGCCACAAATTCCGTGATACCTGGAAAATGGGATTCCCGGGGGCACTTCGGTCCCCAGCTTCTCCACCAAGGAAAGGCCTGCAGTCTAAAGCCATGTCCACTAGGGAGCGCAGAGCCCTCTTGTGTTGCTAATGCAGCCTGTGTGGTTTAAAGCTCCGCCGGGCGGAGCAGGTAGGACACATGCCCTCTGTCCCAGGGACCCAGTCTTCCCTCATTTCCTAGTGGCTATGGTGAAGCCAAGCACTAGACATTGTTCTGGACACCAAGGACACAGCGGGCATATACACCTGTGATGCCAGCCTGGAGAAGGCTGAGATAGGAAGACCAAAACGTTCAGGCCAGCCTGTGCTACGTATGGAGTCCCTATATCAAAACAGCAACAACTACAATGGAACAATAACGGGAAAGAGAAACAAAAAGAAAGAGAAAACTAGAGACGACACAGGAGACCAAGAAGGGTTGAATAATCAGGTTCAGATTGTAATGTGACCAGTAGTACTCTCTGAGAAGGACATGCATGGGGCTCAGTGTCGGAGCTAGTGGGAGCTAGTGGGAGCTAGTGGGAGCTAGTGGGAGCTAGTGGGAGCTAGTGGGAGCTAGTCCGAGCTGGTCTTGCGCCCTCAGAGGAGGGAACTCTGTAAAAAGCAGTCGCTGGTCTCCACCAACACCAG
The DNA here is from genome assembly GCA_026225945.1 of Cricetomys ansorgei. NCBI lineage: Eukaryota > Metazoa > Chordata > Mammalia > Rodentia > Nesomyidae > Cricetomys > Cricetomys ansorgei. The sequence goes on from JAMJFZ010003684.1 coordinate 47,306, forward strand.
ACTCTTCCCGCAGCCTCTGTCCCTTTTCATGTGGCCCGTAGTTCTCTGACAAGTGACAGTACCTATTGTTCATTTTCACAGCAACCAGCCAAATGTGGTCCTACTGACCGCAGTGTGCATCAGAAAGGCTGGAAGGGAGAGGCCATCACCCCCAGCCATGTCTCCTGTCCTTCCCGGAGGGAAATCACAAGCTAAGACACGGAGATCTCATAAAGTGTCCTGAGCCGTCCTGCAGATCTGAACTCATAAAAACAGCACTGGGAGACTGAGGCTGGTGGATTGCAAAATTGGAAGCTAGCCTGGGCTATATACAGAGACAGTTAAGGAAAAAAAGAAAACAAGGGCAGGGGTTGTAGCTCAGTAGAACAAAGAGCAGATAAATGAATGAACGAACAGTTTTCCAGCTCGCTCAGTTGACTGACATTTCAATTAAGGAAACACAGATCCAGGAGATGGGGCCCCTGGAAAGTCCCCCGCTTCTGTTGTGACCCTTGAAATCCCAGCAGTTCTGAGCAAGAAGGCATTTCCCCTCAGTCGCCGGTCACGTGCTCCTGGTAAGGCCAAGTTCAGGTTCTCAGCAAGGGGTCGGAATAGGGCGCTCTTCCTAGCGCTGGGGTGGAAGGTTGCCATGGCAGCACGTGGCCTGTGAATCACCAGAAAGCCTCTGAGGCACCTGACCAATCCCCCAGGCAGGGACTCCCCAGGGAGGGGGAGGATCCGAGACTCCAGAGATGAAGGGTCCAGCACCTGCCGTCACCCAGGACCCTTGCCGACCTCAGAACAGGCCACGCCACCCCAGCCTTCTTTGAACTTGAAAGCAATTTACAATAAAGGTTACATTTTTCTTGACAGATGGTGACTCAGTCACTCAGGACTTATCAGTCACAATGTGAGTGAAAGGACTTTGACAACAGGTCTGACCGAGCCAGGGACAGAATGTCCCCAGTGAAATGCAGCAGGGCTGTGTGTGCGGCCCAGTTGGTAGAGTTCTCACCCAGCACTCAAGAGGTCGTGGGTTCGGCCCGCATTAACCAGGCACTGAGGCATACGTCTGGATCTGAAGTTCAAGGTCATTCTCAGTTACTTGGCGACTTCAAGGCTAGCCTGGGCTACTTTGCCTTTAGTCCTGAGCAGGGAGGTATCTCTGACACGCTCGTTTGTCCAGCATCTCTACCCACGCTTGGGGCCAGAATTTGGCATGTGACATGCCAAGTGCCTTCCCTGAAGGCAGATATCTGAGTTCGAGGCCAGCCTGGTCTACAGAGTGAGTTCCAGGACAGCCAGGGTTACAACAGAGAAACCCTGTCTAGAAAAACCAATAAAATAAAATAAACCAACTCAGTGACTCTGTTTCTCTTGCCCACTGCCACATCCATACAACCTTTCCAGGTTTGTTCCTGCCCTGGACCACGGAGGGGTTGTGACAACTTCTGCCGTGGCAGCCCTGAGGAGCAGCAACGTCCATGGCCACTTCCCCAGGCCCATCTCCCTTCCTTGTGAATGAAGTCTCTCAATGGTCTGGAAGGACCACCTCTTTCCTGCCGTGACCCACACAGAGGGCGTTGGGAATGCAGGCCCAGCGTGGGCAGCCCCTTTCCCCGCCGAGGATGCAGACCCCGGTGGCAGCCGATGTCACCGCTCGCCTGCTCTCGCCAGTCTCGGCAGAGGCTGCTTGTGTGGCCCGGGCCTCTGCTTCCCACCGTTTCTGACTCCCGTGTGCGGTACGAACGGACTGTGCACTAGGAATCCGTTTAACTGAGACTCGGAGTCCCTGCTTCCCCAAGATTTCTGGCTGCCCATTTGTGGACTCAAAAACAAATTTCCTCTTCCTTCAGGCCTAGGAAAGAGCTAATGGGTTAGCCTGCAGCCTGAGGTGCATCTCTCAGTTTCCCCTCCAGCTGCCTCCTGCCTGGCCTCTGCCCTTTGACACAGACGGATTAGCCTACGATAGGGTTTTGATGGGTGCCAATGAACCGGTTCCAGCAAATTTCCCCCAGGCACAGCAAGCTCTTTAAACATTGAGGATCTCCCCAGCCCCAGCCCGGGGGTGGAGGGGTATCTAAGGAGAGCCCCTGGGAAATTTATCCCAAGGCTGGATACAGTGTGGCTGGAGTCTGGTCTCTTCCTGTCAGTGAGCCAATTCCCATGGCTGGCAAAGCTTACTGTTGGCTGGAGTTGGGGTTTCTCTCCTGTACAATGAGAGGGGGGACTCTACTTTCTGAGGAGTAGGTAATATGTTTGCTGTCCTTCAAGTTCCCTCTCAAGCCATTTCTTCTTTGTCAGTCATGTGACTAGAGGTTCCCAGAAGGGGAGACGTGCCCTCTGTCTGGGATGAGACAGGGATCGGATCCCTGCCTTGAAGCTCGGGTTTATTGGGAGGAGTCAGGTCATCCCAGTAATAATTGCAGTTTCTTCCCGGCCGGGGTTAAGTGCCCGGCGTGGAACGGGGATCTGGTTTTATCTCTAATCCATAGGTCAAGAGTTTAAAAGTCTGGCGTGACCTCATACCGGTAATCCCGTCAGTGAGGCTGAGGCAGAACTGCTGCCAGTTTGAGACTCAGCCTCAAAACAACCACCACCAGAGGACGTGTGTAATAATATACCATCCCACTGAGAAACAAAGCACCACCTCAACAGACAGAGGAAGAGCACCTTCCGATGAGTTCTTTTTCTTTTGTATGCGTGTTCGTCTGTGTCAGAGCATGACACAAGTGTGTTTTGCCACCACAATGGAGGGAGCTGGGACTCCCACTTTAGATGCATGGACCCAGTTGTGTGCTTGCCTAGCACCCACAAAGCCCTGGGCTCCATCCACCACCCCAAGTCATATCAGGCACAGTGGCGCCGATCTCCAATCCCAGCACTCGGAAGTCGCACAGGGTGAAGAAACCGAAGACTTGACCGTCAACGTGATACCGTTTTTACTGTAGATACCAGAGAGGGAACAGCCAGAGGCATGAGAGCAGAGAGAGAAAGATCCAGAGTGGACACAGCCAGGGCTGGGGAAGTGGGTGCGCGGGAGAGAATACCGAGCTAGTAAGCGATAGAGAGTGGAGCGTGGTGAGAGACAGGCTGGGAGAATAGGAGGGGCCAGGTCCAGGAATAGAAGAGAGTAGCAAGTCATTGTAGTGAGACGCTTTGCCAAGGAGCTTTTTGTACTGCGCAGCCTTCCTTGCGGTTACATGCCGCTTGGGCTTCTGGGAACAGCTTGCGGGGAGCTATTTAAGAGAGTGCGTTCAGCTGGAAAAGTCAGTTGGTGTCAGGGGAGACAGTGAGCTCCAGAAGCTGATGTCAGGGAAGGCAGGCAGAAACAGGGCTCAGATAAAGACCATTCTAGAGAATAAGAGAGAAGCCAGACAGCGGCTGGGAGGCCTCAGACAGAGGAGAGCTACTGAGATACCTGGGATAGAAGATGTTAGTCCAGGCTTAAACAGATGAAGACAGCCAGAAAGGGCTGTAAAGAATTCTTCTTCCTTCCTCTCCTTTCCTTCCTAACCTTTTAGAGCTAAAGGGAGTTTTAAAAAGTTACAAGCTAGGAATCTTTCTCAGTAACAGCCAACAGCCAGAAGAAAAAGGAACAGGGTGGGGTCCGGTAGGGGTCTGGATGGGGGTGGAGTTCCCTTTGGAGTCAAGTTTAGGAGTGTGAAAAAGTAACTGTTACAGTTGGCCCCCAAACAAAGAAGGCTTCAAAGCTTAGAGACAGCGTTTAGAAACTGTTACAGCCCTTAAGAAAACATTTACAAGTCAGAGGAGGCTAAGTGGCTCAGGGGAAAGGAAGGGCCAGGAGACAGGTGAGGGCTTTGAAATGTAAAACAAGGACTTATGCATAGGGACGGGAGGGAACCAGGAGGCAGCATGGGCTTTGGCAGCCACAGGTACAAGACATGGAGCCTAAGGTCCCTTCCGCCAGCGGTAGAGGAATGACTGACTCCTTTTGGCAGATTTGGAGGGTTCCACAAGTTCTTTTATCTGACTGCCAGAAACCCTTCTATAGTCCGGGTTGACCTCATTTCTGGATATTCGGACAGCCTGAGGCCTAAAAATCAGAAGTTCCAGGTCATTCTCTGCTATACTGTGAGTTTGAAGCCAGCCTGGGCTATTAGAGATTTTGTTTAAAAAAAAAAAAAAAAGTGAGCCTCAATCAGCCAGGCACCCCTGCTGAGCCCTCCTTCCTGCTCTGGTAAGATGAGGGGTAAAGCCAGCCCAGCACCCCAGATTTAGTCTTTGTGCACTTTGCAAACGATCTCCATCGAAAAGGCATCTGGTTAAAATATTCTTAGGGAATCCAGACAAGCTGAGCAAGCCCTCCAGTAGCCTCGCTTTCAGTAGCCCCGAGATCAGCGACCTCTGTGAACTGGGATCAGCCAGCTACAGTTGCTGGAAGTGGACCTGTTCCAGCCAATTCCACCAGGAAGGAGTCGGGCTGACAAAGTCCACGGGATCATGAGGAGAAGGTCCCAGGTAGGCCTCCGCAAGGCTGTGACGCAGACAGCGGGGTGCTACTGGGACCCGTGTCCTGGCTCGTGGCTGAGAATAAAGGGCTTCTCGTGAAGTTCCAGCAGGAAAACGCCCCCTATCTCATCTCTTCCCTCGAAGACAGGGCCAGGGGCACTGCTGCCAGATCCAAGTCACACCTGAAACTCCAGTTGCAACGGATTTCCTCCCTGAGGCGGAGGAAGGAAGCTCGACAGCGGCAGCGTGGATCTGACAGAGACCAAGCTGAGCTGGTAGAGTGCTTAACAGTCATGGAGCGCCAGCTTCCACGGCCGGCATCCCATAAACTGAGCACAGTGTGTGCGCACACCTGTAACCCCAACATTCCAGATGTGGAGGTGGAGGATCAGGGTTAGGGTCATCCTTCACAGCGTAGTGAGTTCCTGGCTAGCCTGGGCTACTAGAGACCCTATCCAAACAACAAAACAAACAATAAAAAAATATTTTTGACAGCGTTTTTGTAAGCAGAGTTTTGTGATTTGGCCTAAAGCAGAGGTTAGCCTGGGAAGGTGTGTGCTGGATGAAGAACAAATGATTTGTCTGTTTATTTGGGACAGGTTCTCATGTAGCCTAGGCTAGCCTAGAACTGCCAATAGCTGAAGCTGGTCTTGAACTTCTGATCTTCCAGCCTCTACCTCCTGGGTGCTGAGACTACAGGTTTTGTGTGTGTGTGTGTGTGTTGTGTATGTGTGTGTATGTGCGTATGTGTATGTGTGTGTATGTGCGTATGTGTATGTGTGTGTATGTGTATGTGTATGTATGTGTGTGTGTGAGTGTGTGTGTATATGTGTCTATGTGTGTGTATGTGTGTGTATATGTGTGTATGTGTGTGTATGTGTGTGTGTATATGTGTATATGTGTATGTGTGTGAGTGTGTCTGCATGTGCGTTGGATACACGTGTGGTGGGGGTGTGCAGAAATAAGTCTGAGATGTCCCTCCTCGGGAGTCACGCCCCTGTGTTGTCTCCGAGGGAGGGTCCCGTGGGCTGGGAGCACCAGGAGCAGCCTGGTCTTCCTGGCCATCGGGCTGCAAGGACCCACCTCCCCTGCTTCCCGGCGCTGTGGTTGTAAACTCACTTGTGCAGCTGCAAGTTTTGTAATGCAGCTTCGGTTTAGTTGTGTTTAACGTGGTCCTGGGTTTGAACTCAGGTCCTCATGCACGCACCTATTTGTGGCGACCAACAGAACCGTTTCCCCAGCCTAGCTGGTTTCGTTCAGCCATTATTGTGTCACTAAAGCTTTTTTTTTTTCTTCTTGAGCCTCAGTTTCTTGATGCATGTTTTAGCAATGTGCACTTCATATATATATATATATATATATATATATATATATATATATATATATATATATATATATATATGGAGAGGGGGGGGAGTTGTTTTGAGACAGGGTTTCTGTAACCCTGGCTGTCCTGGAACTCACTCTGTAGACCATGCTGTCCTCGAACTCACAGAGATCCGCCTGCCTCTGCCTCCCAAGGGCTGGGATCAAAGGCGTGCGCCACCGCCCAGCTTTATATGTTTTACATTGTAGGTTAAGAGAGCAGTCATGGTCATTTATGGGGTCACATGCCTTTAACCCCAGCAGTTGGAGTGAGAGACAAGAGGAACTCCATGAATTCAAAGCCAGCCTGGTCTACATAGCAAGTTCCAGGCCGGCCAGGGCTACATAGACAGCCTTCATCTCAAAAAATAAAAAAATAAAAAAATAATTTAAAAACCCAAATCCAAACCAAAGCTGTCATGAAGGGAAAAGATGAAGCACAGGCCTGACAGACACACCTTGAGCATTTGGCAAATGCCTCTTGGTTTCGGGACCAGAGCATCCCCTGGAAGTGAGCGCCTGGGTGGGCCACAGTGCGGTTCTGCCCAAGTTGCCGAAGCCACGGTCAGAAACCCACAGACAACGGATGGAAGGGGATTTTGGAAGCTCCTGCAAAGGAGGAGATACCTCTGGGAAGGAGACCCCATGCACGAGAAGTGTGAGGTCACCATCCTCAGGCCCCCTCACCGAGAGGTGTGGGGAAGACACTGGATGTTAGGGTTTTAGGAAGGGGACTTGGCCCCGGGAGGAGGGTACATTGCTAGTTAGCTCTTTGCTCTGCGGTCACAGGGGGCCCAGCCTTGCTTTTCTATGCAAATTCCATTGGCAGTCTTATTTCTCTCTGCAAATTCCTTCGCCAGGACAGGGACGGATCTATGGACAGCAGCGTTCCACACCCACGGCGTCACCTGGGAAAGTTTTCTTAGCTTTGCTTATCAGAACCGAGCCAGGCTTCTTCATTCTACTCCAGACTAAGGGCCCAGGGTCGCAGCGCCGTGCCACACAAGAGGGTACCCAGATCTGCAAGGGACAGAGGAATTCTCTGTCTGTAAACATACTGTCACCTGTTTATTTTCCTAACTGGGTATTTCGATATTTTCAAGATTTGGAGCTTTTGATTATTACAGCTTGTTCTGACACACACATGCGTGTGAGCGTTTTTCGGGGCCCTTCTGGGGGCTCTGGTCCCCGGGGATGGACCTGCTGTATCGCATTGTTGGTGGCCAGCATTAGCATGCAAGGTACCGGGTTTCTGAGTTGACACAGCTTCTGCTTCCACCCAGCAGTGCCTTGCAAATCCCTGCAGCCGGTCCTCACCCTGGAGCTGGTCTTCATTCCAGTCCACATCACTACCGCCTCCTCCATCCCTCTGCCCCTGCCCAGTCCCCCCCCCAACCCCCTCCCAGGCCCTTCCGCCCTTTCTCTGCCCTTCCCTTTCTACCCCCTTCTGATTAGGTCAAATTCTGGCTGTTGGACAAAAGCCAGCGCTCCTCAGGAACTTGTGAAGCCAGTTCCCCTCTGCCAAGGGAGCCATTTCCCTCACCACTGGCGGCTACCGGTGGCAGCTCCTGGCACACCAGTGCACCTGCTGCCTCCAGACTCCCTCAGCATCGTGAGTCACACATCCCAGAGTCCCTGCTGGCCCCTACCCAGACTTCTCCAGCTCAGACGTCCCCTCCCCAAGCTGCTCACATCTCCTTATAACCCTGCATGTGCTCTCTCTCTCTCTCTCTCTCTCCTATTTCCCTCTCTCAGTCTTCTCTGAATGAAGTGAGCACAGCAAAGAAACCCAAACAGCCGCTCTGTGGGTGAAGAGAGAAAGGTTTATTCCAAACCGCCAAGGCTGCCTCTCGGGAAAGCAGAGAGAAGCAGCCAGGGAAAATTCCCCAAGGTTTTAAGGAAATAGGTGCGGGGGTGGGGGTGGGGGTGGGGATGGGGGTAGGGGAACCCCAGAGCTGGGGTCGAGAACTTTGAAGTGTAAAACAGGTGCGTGTGAATAGGGACTGGAGGAGTCTGGGAGCGAGCACAGCCTTGATATGCTAATGGGCAGCACAGGCGTGTGTCAGTGGGGAGCCAGAGGCGCCTGCTTTACCGGCGCAAAGGAGAGTGCTTCCTTGTAGCAGCCGCGGACTAATTCCCTCAAGGCTCCAAAGCGGTGCTGGTTTCTGTCAAAATGTCGGACTTTGATGAGTTTATAGGGACCAGACATCCTCTTGGTCCTCGCTCTAGGTTCTCTCTGCCCACCCCCCCCTTCATGGCCACATTGAGTCTACTCTTTTCTCTGTTCTGGTGAATCTCTCCCTCATACTTAACCACATCTTGGAGAGTTTTTATATAGTCATTGTATATACTTCATACTTCTTTGTTGTTTGCCTGTTTGAGACAAGGTTTCACTGTATAGCCCAGGCTGGCCCAGAACATCTCATAGACAACCGCCTGGACCATTGAGAGTAAAGGCACAGCCCACCACTATAGTCCCCACCTGCTGTGGGGACTCAGCAAAGATGACAAGGAGGCATTCTCATTGGTGCAAACCCTGCCAGACCTCAGTAGAGGGAACAACTATCATGGCAAGTGCCATCCTGGACAGTGGCACCCTGAGCATCTCATCTCAGGGGATTTTATTGACCAGAAGCTCCCCAGGTGTTCTACTGATAGCACGTGCAGAACATGAGGAATCAAACAGCTTTTACATAAAGCCAGCACCTGCGGACAACACGAATGCCGAGCCCTGTTCCCAACAGCGCACAAAATAACCATTTCTAAACAAACTAAAAATAAACTCCTGCACAGTGCCCCCATGCCCCCCTGCCCCACCCCTACCCCCACCCCTGCCTCTGCCCCTCCATTGGCTTCTTTTTACTGTGATAAAATACACACAGCAGAAAGTTTATCATTGTAATCTTTTCTTTTTTTTTTTTTTTTTTTGACAGAGTCTCGCTGTATATCCTTGGCTGGCCTGGAACTCACTATGTAGATCAGGCTGGCTTTAAACTTACAAAGATCTGTCTGCCTCTGCCTCCCAAGTATTGGGAATGAAGGAATAAGCCATTAAATCTGGAGAGAGAGAAAGAGAGTAAGAGAGAGGAGAGAGAGGGAGAGAGAGAGAGAGAGAGAGAGAGAGAGAAAGAGAATGTGTGTGTGTGTGTGTGTGTGTGTGTGTGTGTGTGTGTGTGTGTTTAAAGCCCCTTAAACACTTAGGTATTTTTATTATCTTATGTGCATGAATGTGCATGCATCTCTCTGCCACACTCTTGCCTAGCGTCCAAGGAGACTCAGTGTGGGTGCTGGGAATCGAACCCTGGTCCCTTGCAACACCAAGAAGTTCTCCTAACCACCGAGCCACTCTCCAGCCCCTTAAAGTACATTTTAAGAGGTTTGTGTACAAGTGTTTTGCTCACGTGTATACATGTGTATTCATACATACAAGTGTTTTGCTCGCGTGTCTGTATGTGTATACGTGCTGCTGGTGGAGGTCAGGGAAGGGTCAGACGCCCTTGAACTGGAATTATGGGTGATTGTAAGCGGGTGCTGGGACCTGAACCCAGGTCCTCTGTAAGGACAGCCAGTGCACTTCACCGCTGAGCCATCTCTCCAGCCCCCAGAGCTAGGTTTCGAGGGAGCAGATTCAAATGACAGGGAAGAGCCAGGTATGGTCGGGCAGACCTTTGTCTCAAAACACCAGAACCAAACAACAAATCCCTACAGAGAAGCTACTGGGAAAAAAGTGATGGCTGCTGAAGCGGAGGTGGGGGGAGTGTTATTTGGGGGGGAGGGGGCTGGTAGATTGCTCTTGGACATGAGGGCAAAAAGAGCGGGAGAGGCACGTGTTGGGAGGCCTGGAGGGGAGACGTGGACACGGATATGACCAAGATACACGCTGCATAGGTGTACGAGACTGTCAAAGAATAAATGAAAATATCAAAACCAAGAACCGACAGAAAGACCGGCGGCGACCCCACCTGTAGAAGGACCAGGACACACGACTCCCACCGCCCGGTCTTTGGCCAGGTGAGGTTTCCCACCCACGGCCTGCTAGTTCCTGCCATCTCCAGAGACCTCCAGACACAACCAAAGGAGGTTGTGGACGTGGTAACCCCCTCCCCCATAGTGTTTCCCATAAGGCTTTGCTTTCAATTCCATACACGCTGTTTACTGAGCGCTGGTTTCGAGCTGGGATTCGGGTGTCATAAGGAAGTAGTGAACTGAAACTCTTGTGTTCTCACTCTTCTGTCTCCCAGTGCGGCGGAGACAGGCTGCCTATCTCCGGGACAGCCCAGAGGAGCGGGAAGCAGCCTGGGCTGGCACCAACAGGTGGAGTATTGGGCCGGCCCTGCCCTCTGGTTGGCTACCTGTGACCTCAGTTCTGGGAAACAACAGTGTATATAGCCCAGAAGCCCTGAGTCCCTCTGAGTATTCTCATCTGCAAGGGCGGCTTCTTCTCCCTGGGGAAGCTGGACCCAACCCTCAAAGAGCTTCTACTTAACCAGGGGCAATGCCCAGCTCCAGGAACCCCAGCCCAGGGGTGTCCCCCGACAAGAGCGACTCCTGCGGTCTGAGGTGGGTGGAGTCTTCTCCTTGGGAACCAGGGCAGTGGCAGGTACTTCAGGGTCCAGAAAGGAAGGCAAACATACGAGTAACAGACCCCAAGTCCAGACCTGATTCTAGCTTTCTGACGCTCCTAGCTCTTAGGATCTGTTTTCTTATTAAAAAAAAAAAAAGATGGAGCAGAGGCCAACAGAATGGCTCAGCAGGTAATAGTGATTCTGCCTTGGATCCGAGCCTGAAGCCTGAGTTCATCCCTGGAAACACAGGCACAGACAGACAGATAGACACAGACACACACACACAGACAGACAGACAGACAGAGACAGACACACACACACACACACACACACACACACACGAAGAGAATCTCCCACCCTTAAGAGCATAGGTGCTGGGTGCTGTGTTTGTTGGTGACACTGAGGAACAGGCCAAGCAGTACTCCTTTCCACTGAGCTTCGGGTAGGCCTACTGGCCTCCCACAGTGCTCTGGGGCTGCCCAGGGCTCTCCTGGGACCTGCAGCCATATTCAGGAAGGTACTGTGTGCTGATCCGCTGGGACTGCAGGGGTCGGGGCTCTGGCCCCCATGGTTCTGAGGGTACAAGGCCCAGCTCAGAGAAGGGTGTCCAGGTGTGATGCAACCCAGGATTCACTGACAGATCTGGGACAATTGGGGTGATGGGCTGGAATAGCGAGGGGTTTGGTGGCTTGCTCTCAATTACGTAAAGGGAGGCCACCACGGACTTCTGTTGCCCAAGGCAATGTCCCCTCAGAACTGGCCTCTGTGTGGAAACAGATCTCAGAGGATACAGGAGCACCTGCTGGTTATGGGATGGAGGATTCCCACACCCCAGGGGGCATACTCAGCACTTTGCAGGGTCCTGCAAACTGTAGGAACCCAACACCCCACAGAAAAGACAGAGATCTTGAATTGTTACCGTTTAACAAGCAGGGTCAGGTGTGGCACAGGGTAGACCCTGTTTCGGGAAAACAAGACCACCATATCTCCTGTTCCTGGCATGTCCGTGGAAGCCGGGGGGGGGGGGTCTCTGAGGAGCCCCTCCCAACCCTGCATGTGGGAAGGCAAGAGCTCTGAGAGGGGCTGTTCCCTCGTGGGGTCCGGGATGATAGCTTTGTACTTAGCTTTTCCTGGCTCTTGCCTGGAAGGTTCTGCGTGGGACTGACAGCTGTGGGTGGCGTGGGTCATGACAGACCTCGTGAGCTCAGCACATCGCCCTTGGCCAGGGGCTGTGAGGCCCACTCTGGGGCCATAACATTTGTGTCTGAGGCTCATGTGCTCATTCCTATACATACAGAGGTGTGACTGTACAGTCATGTGCATGTGCTCACGCCTGTAGCGGCAGAGTGTGTGTGTGTGCGTGTGTTTAGAAGCTGTTGCTTGGGGTAGCAGTGGGGAGACAGGGTTTGGAATGGAAATGGAGAAGATGACTCAGGCCCAGCTCTCTGCTCCCGGCTCTGGGATTTGACCGTGTGTCAGTCAGTGGCTCAGGACCTCCGTCCTCTCTGCCAGACGGTCTGATTCACGGGCGTGAGCAGAGTCAATGAGCTCACGGGGGTGAAAGGGTTCACAGTGTTCCTGTATGGTTATTTATTTGTTCCATAAACACCCAGGGCCTGTGGGCCAGTGTGGGGTCACCAAGGCACCATGCTGCCTGGAATCTCTTAAGGATCTGTTTTGTTTCATTTTGTTTTGTTTGAGACAGGGTTTCTCTGTTGTAACTCCGACTGTCCTGGAACTTACTCTGTAGACCAGGCTGGCCTCGAACTCACAGAGATCTGCCTCTGGAGCGCTGGGATTAAAGGTGTGCGCCACCACCACCCGGCTCTCTTATGGATCTTAGATGTGGGGCCAGGAACAAGCTTGGCGGTGTAAGTTAGCCTCTTACACTGGGAACAGAGGCAGCATTGGGCATCCTGAGTTAGTGCAGGCTGACAATGTACATGGTGCATTCCTGCAGACCTTCCCTGGTATCCTCGAGGCAGCCTGTGTGTGTCCAGCGCCTGCGGGGGTGGAGGAGGAGGGAGTGCTTTGTGGTATGAGAGTAACAGGCCAGGCAAGTGTAATCATCATGAGGTCAGAGTTCAGTTTAGAAAATATGTCGAACGCAACCTCGTGCTGGGGAAAACGGAGCCAGCGTGGTGTGATTTCTCTGGTCCTCTGTGGATGTGAAACGCGTCTCTGAAGCCTCACCTACTGCAGGTGAGTCCTGTGATCTGTGCATCACCAGGGCGTCACCGGCTAGGATGGACTTTGTTCTGAAGCCAACTCTCACCCATGGCAATAAGTGTGTTTACAAGAGTGAAGGGCGACTGGCTGTCGTTAGGGCTCTGCTGGGGCGAGGGCAGGACTCTCTCACCATCAGGCCGGATGTGGGCACAAAACCAAAGAGGGGAACACCTAGGAAGTTCTGTGGCCATGTGATCAGGGGCGGATGGGACACCGGCTTCTCAGGGAAGACAGCTGTCCCCAGAGAAAGTCTCTCCGGGGTAACAGGATCACCTACGCCAGCCAGCCACACTCTCCCAGTCCCTGACCAGAACATTCCATAGAAGGAACAGGCAGAGGGGCTGGGGGGGAGAGTAGAGAGAAGTTCGGTCAGTTGAGGCCACCTGGAAAGAGTTGCCGAGATCAGAGGCCGGGACCCCTTGGGCAGGATGGCAAGTAAGAAGAGGTCACTGGGCTTGGGGTCAGGAGGTCTTGGTGACCCTGGGGAGGTCCTTCACTGGGGAACGAGCCTGGAAAGCATGGGCTGTGTGGGAGTGGTAATCAAAATGGTGGGCAGGAGGGAGGTGCTGAGCTCATCTCCACCGCTGGAGAAAACTGTTTCCATAGCAACGGCCCCTTTTTAAAGATGGCTGTTCCTTTCTTCCAGCTGGGTGGGGGATGGAGCCCTGGGGCCAAGCCACCTTAGGGAAGAAGAGGAGCCTGAGCTGGATCTGTTGTCCTGCTCATTGGGCTGCTTCCAAGATTTGGTTCAACAGCCGTCCTGGCTAACAGAAGTCCTGACCACTGTTTGGCAATTATTTCTGACTCAGTTTCCTTTAGTTTATCCAAAAGTGGATGGCGGTGTTTAAGCCAATAAAGCTGGGCCATGAGGGCAGGAGTCACCCTTCCTCTCAGTAGCCTGTGGGCTTCGGAGAAGACAATTAAGTATAAGCAGGCCAGGTGGTGTCGTGGTACACTCCTGTAACCCCGGCCCTCGGGAGACTGGGGCAGGATCAAGAGCTCAAGGCCAGCCAGGGCTTACAGTAGTGAGGCCTCGTCTCTAAAACCAGCAACGGAGGTGGAAGGAAGGAAGGAAGCGAGGAAGGGAGGAGGAGGGAGGGGGAAGACAGAGGGGAGGAGAGGGGCAACAGCACCCAGAACCCCTTGCTCCCTCACGGCTGTAGCGGCTTGGGTAGTCCTGGTTGCTCCCAAGACTACAGGTGTAACAGGACTCGGTGTCCAGTGCTCTGCGTTTGGCTCTTCTCTGTGACCTGCCATCCTGACCTTTCATCCTCAGACCGACCACACCCGTGTGGGCGAGGAGGAGTGTGGGGGTCCTGCTTCTGCTGGGACGAATTAGTTATCTTAGAGTCACAGACCCAAAATCATCCGAGACGGGTGCAGGGCTGTGCTCCCCTGGGCCGCTCTGGCGGGGCCGCCGACTGGGGAATCTGATGTCTTTTCCTTCTCTAGAAAATGATGGCATTGACAGAAGTGTCACCAGGAGAGGGTGACATCATGGTGACCAGATAGGTGTGTGGGTTGGTGGGCATGGGTCAGTCTTCGCTGACATCTCCTGAGGGAGCTCTTTGTTTTGATTGTAGCCCAGCGGAGACCCCAAGGCGTGCAAGGAAGGCCCCGGCAGATAAGAGAGCACGGTCCTTGGACCGCCAGGGTCCCAGGATGGGCTCTGAATCTCCGAACTCCAGGCGCCCCTCCGGGCCCACCTACAGGAGGATGCTTCGCCGGACAGCCAGCGATGGGGCCAGAAGTTCTGGGAGCTCATCTCACTTTGTTGAGGCCCGGGGTGCTGCAGCCCCAGGGCTCCCTCTAGAAGAAGAAAGGGAAGATCTCCCCAGTGAGCAGGGGCCCCCAGAAGACACCAAGAAAGAGAAGCCCCCAGGCTGGATGAAGATCTTGCTGAACCTCTTACTCCTGAGGAGCGTTCTTGAGGACCCCAGAGAAAAGGCCAGCAGGAAGTCTAAAGGGGAGCCCAGTGAGCTCCCAGAGGCAGCTGAGGAGCCAGCCCTCAAGAAGAAATCCCAGGAAAGAGGACCACCGGGCGCAAGAAACATGGTCACAGGAAGCCCGGTGCCGAAGAGCCGACGGGGCTCCAGAACTCAGAAGCAGAAGGTCAAGAGGATGTACCGCCCAGCTTGGCTGCTTCACAGCCTGGGGAGGCGGACCTGGGGCCGATGGGCAAGGGTGAGCAGCCTAGGGTAACCCCATCATCCCATCCCAAGGACCAAAGCGCTCTAAGTTTGTCTCCTAAACGTCCTCAAAAGGTCAGATGTGGACACTGGGGGACATTTCTATGAGGTCGAACAGCTGAGCCCTTGAGACGAACCCGTCAGAGGTGCCGACATTTCCACATGCTGTGTGGCGGTGTACAAGAGCTGGGGTTAAGGGCAATGAGGTTTGGGGAGGCGTGGGAGTGGCTCATCTCCCACCCCACTGCCCTATGGGTCCCTGCTGTGTGCTGTCTAGACCCTGCTCCATCAAGGAGTCTGCTGTGATGATTTCTGCAAAGGTTGCCCCCAGAACCTTTGGTTCCTCCATGGTAAAAGGAGAGAGCAGGCCCCCAGGCATCCCCAGTAGCTGGGCGTGTGAAGTCCGCTTTGCTCCCAGAGGCTGGCTTCGGTGTAGCCACACTGTAACCTTGACTTCGGTGTAGCCACACTGTAATTTGATAGGAAGGAGGCTCCAGGGAGAGCTGGTGGAAGGAGAGCCTGGCCCGAGACACCCCCTGGCCAGGGTTTCTGATTCAGAGTGAGGCGTTGGGGTGGCCGCTTCCAGGCCAGTCACTCTGTGAAATCCATGCTGCATGGGGGTTAACAAGCCCAGAGGAACGTCACCAACTCAGACTTCTTCCTGCTCTCTCTTGACTTCCAGGCGGACCGGATTCTGCACGCGCCCATGCCATGTCCACTGAAGGAGGCCACGAGGAACCCTCGGGTAGTTCTGCCCACAGCGCGGGTCTCCCATCAGAAGAGGAGACGCAGAAGCCTGACCGTGAGTCCGGGTGGCTAGGGTCCTTCTTTCCCCATGGGTGGGAGGCCGTCACCAAACTAGAGGCTACTCAGGATGACCTCTGAGAGCCAGCGGAGTGAGTCTCAAAACACAAGAGATCTCGCTTGCCTATCCTGCTGCCTCTGGCACCTTGTTTTGGAGTCTAACAGGAGGAGGCTCAGGCGCGGGGACGGCAGCTTTGCTGTCAGCGGGAACAGGACTTTGCTCTCAGTCTCTTAAAATGTATTGACCGATGTATGGCGGCGAGGGGGGGGTGGGGGGGGTGGGGGCGGGGCTCAGAGGGTGAGCGCTTGTCTGGCATGCGACGCTGGGATTACATCCCCAGCGCTGAACAGAGACTCACACTGCAATCCCAGTGTCTGGGAGGCGGAGACAGGAGGATTAGAAATTCAAGGTCATCGGTTACATGGTGAATCGGAAGCCAGCTTGAGCTACCTGAGACCCTACTCATCCGTCTGTCCGTCTGTCTGTCTAATCGGCTTCATCTATCAACAATCTAATGTGTATAATCTATCACACTTACTACCTGCCTGCGGAGTGGGGACCTGAAGGTGTAGTCAGTCAGGGCCTCCGCTCAGCACGCAAGAGGTCTTGGGTTTGAGTAAATAAAGCAGATAAAACGGAAAGAACTGTAACAGGCCACAGCTAGTAGCTCTCAGATTGTTTCGCATTTCCTCGAAGAACCCTAGGGAGACACACCTCTCAGCAGCACAGCCTCGCACACAATCAGAACACCTTCCCGTGACTCTCTAAAACCCACGACCCACGACCGCATTGTAAAGCCAGCCTTTAAAGGCATTCCGTGGCTTTACGATAAAGGAAAATGAACTGTAGGCTGAGTCAGGAAGCAGGAAGTCAGCAGGACCCGTGAGAGAGCAAGTAAGAGGCGCAGAAGCCCTGCAGCCAGCCCGGGGACAGAGACTCTCCTTCACTCGGCTTTTTGTGCAAACAGACACTGGCTGAACGCCAGTGCAGGCCAGACTGGGCAGGCCACCTTTGTGCACAGCAGACTGGGCCACCCAAGGAAACGTTCTCCTGTATGCAGCGGGGGCGGCCATGGGGCAGGTCCGCCATGACGTGCCAGCCAGTGTCCTCTCTGTGCCTTAGGCTGGGGAGCCGCCATTTCTACAGTTGCCCCTGGGAATTCTGTAGCCTTGGGAAATGTTTCTAAGTCCCGTTCCCCTTTGAAGTCCTGACAGCCTTCGGGAGAGGCAGGACAGAGATTATGACCCACATCTCACAGGGTCACCAGTCACAAAGCTGATGTT
Organism: Cricetomys ansorgei; assembly: GCA_026225945.1. Classification (NCBI taxonomy): domain Eukaryota; kingdom Metazoa; phylum Chordata; class Mammalia; order Rodentia; family Nesomyidae; genus Cricetomys; species Cricetomys ansorgei. The sequence continues at coordinate 64,194 of JAMJFZ010003684.1, forward strand.
CGCAGACCCGTGAAGCTCAGTTAGCAGGGCAGGCTGAGTGGCTGGACAACAAGCCTTAACTCTCTGCAGAAAATTCCATGCTTTGGCCTGGGAGGTGGCTCAGAGGGTAAAGGCATGTTCCCCCATGGCTGATGACCTAAGTTCGATTCCTGGGACCCACATAACAGAAAGAGAGAACTGACTTCTACAAGTTGTCCTCTGACTGCCACATGAACTGTTTCTCTTCTCCCCAATAAATTTTTAAAAATGTAACTAAAAAAAATTTAAAAGTCACACTTTGGCTCAAAAAACTCTACCCCGCGACCCAGCCAGCTCTCACTCAGGAGTGAGCGATTGTGGGCGGGGCACTTTAATGAGCTGTTCTAGATCCTTCTCCAGAGGGGTCCAGACTGGCCACGTTGGCCCTTGAGGTCTAGATCCGAACGCTGTCTGTACTTAGACGCAGTGGTACACGCGGGCTCTTTTGCAGAGGAGGAAGTCATCCGGAAGATCGTGGAGCTGCTCAAGAAGGCAGGGGACCAGTTGGAAGAAGAGGTGAGGCGCAGGCTCCTGAGAACACCTGCAGGGCCGCTGCCACTCCGGGTTCGTGTCCCCCTCTCCTCGCTCCGGTCCTTCCCAGTTAGCCCCACTCCCCTCTCACTCTGGGCTGTTCTTATGGGGGGGGGCTTTTACCCTCCCCTTAAGGTCAGGGGCCTGACTCAGTTTCTCTCTCCTCCTCCTCCACAGGAAGCACAAGTCCCTCAGCCAGAAGTGGTTGCGCCAGAAGTGGTTGCGAAAAAGCAGACGCCGCCCCCCAGGAAGAAGTCCCAGGAGAAGAAGCCCAACCTGAAGAGAGCCTTGTCCCTCAAGCGGCCTGCCTCGGAGGAACCCAAGAGAGTGGGTGCAACCACTGCCCTTGGCCCAGAGACCCGGCCCAAGAGGCCCAGCTTCCTACCCCTGTGTGTTAGCAGCCAGCAAACGTCAGCCTCCGGCAGCCACGGTGAGCAGGCTCTGGCTGTTGCCGTAGCAACCGCAGCTGCCTCCAGCTCTGGAATCTTCCCAGGGCTGGGGTTGGCCAGGCCTTGAGCAGTGTAGGGAGGGTTGGGGGATAGAGAAGGGGCAGAAGCTGGTCACCGCCTCATAGTCTCACGTGTGCAGGGTCCCCAGCCACCCCCCCATCTGCCACCCACGTCATGCCTCCGAGCTGGGGTAATGCTTCATGACAGATCCGGAGACCAGGGACCTGGGTGTTCTGCCTACACGGACGTCCGGGTACCACGCGCATGCCTGGTGTCTGTGGAGGTCAGAAGAGGGCATCAGATCCCCTGGGTCTGGAGTTTCAGATGGTTGTGAGCCACCACGTGGGTGCTGGGAATCAAACCCCGGGTGTTCCGGGAAAGAGCCGGTGCTCTTAACTGCTGAGGTATCTCTCCACACGCGTGCCCTGTTTGTTTTGAGACCGGGTCTTATGTAGCCCAGGCTGGTCTCAAACCCCTTGTGTAGCCAAGGATGACCTTGAATTTCTGGTCTTCCTGCCTCCACTCCCTAAATGCTAGGATTATAGGTTTGCGGGCGGTAATAATTCTTTATACGCGCAGAAGGCGATGGGCGGAGCTTAGACCCGTGCAGGCCGGCGAGTTTCAGAGGAAAGGTTTTTTAGCTGGAGGGGGAAGAGGGTGGGTGAGGGGGAGGGGCACCGAGTCCGGTAGAACAGGACCCTGTAGGCAGAGAGAAAGGGGGAGAGAGAGAGAAAGGGAGAGGAGACAGAGAGAGGGGTGCAAAGAGGCAAAAGAGAGGTGGGAACGAGACAAAAGAGGGAGAGCCCGAAGTCCACCGGGTTATATCGGCTGATGACGCAGTCCTGCCGATGGCAGGTACCTGCCCGGGGGCAGGTTCAGGGCTCAGGGGGCGGGTACGGTCGGTACAGAGCTCACGGGGCGGTACCTGGCCAGAAGGTGGGAGTGCCGGGAGTGTGGGGGCTGGGCAAGCTCCAAGGAGCTCTAGGCAGTTCGGGGCAATTCACAAACTAGGCACCACCGCTCAGTTTGTGTGGGACTAGGACTCGAACCCACGGCCCTATGCCTGCCGGGCAGTCTAGCAGCTGAGCACCCACGCCCTCCCGGCTACACTCTCTCTGTCACCCTCGACTCGGTGTCTGGATTCCTCTCCGTGTCTATCTGTATCTCTGTCTTAGAGACAGGGAAGCTGGTGCAGAGGTGACGTGATGAGGTCACGTGACTCATCGGAGCTGGATTGGTTCTTCCTGGGGCCTGCCTTGCGGGACACCGTGGTCAGGAGGATTTCTGGCTTAGAGAGCAAGGATTTGCAGTCACAAGAGGAGGGGTTCCTGCCGTGGAGCCAGGCATCTACTGCCCCCTAGTGGACCAACCAAACAGTGGCTGGGTAGAGACCTCGTGGGAAGAGGAAAGGGCAGGCAAGTCAGCTCTGCGGGGTGCAGAAAGCTAGATCCGGGCCCCCAAACGGAGCCCCAGACCTCGCACAGCCCTGAGCTCACTGTAGCTGCAGAGCCCAAGGTCAGGGTGCACTGGCGCCTGCCGGGCTCAGGGCCAGCTGCTGGGTGTGGCTGACACAGCACACTTACTGTGCTTTTCTGTTTCCCAGACCTCGAGGGACCTGGATTCCGTGAGGTCCCCTCTACGGACGATGGAGGCTCACGCCCCTCCGATTTTCACACCCCAGCTGGATCTCAGGGACCCGCGGAGAGGCCGCTGCTGGACAGAGCCTCGGAATCCAGTTAGTACCAAACCCCCAGAGTCCCCTCAAAGAACCTGTCTTGGCTCAAATTCCCCATTTGGTGAAGGGAAATCGAGGCAGCGAGAGGGAGGCCGAGGTCTGTGGAGACAGCCCGGGCCCAGAGAACACTTCACCGCTAGGTTCACTTTTCCCGATTCGCAAGGGTGGCCCTTGAGAGCTGCTGGAGGTTCTGACTGAATCACAGCCTGCACAGCATGGGCGGCTGCAGTGGGCTACTACTGTTCGCTGTCAGGTGGCTGGGTTGGGGTGGTGACCCGAAGGGGCCCAGAGCAGAGAAGGGGAGGGATTGCTACGGTTGGTTGTCACTGTACTGTTGGCAGAGCCAGGCCGGTGTGAGGTATTATCAGGGAGACACATCTGGAAAAATCTCCAAAAACTTGAGGAAGGGTGAGGGGAGGAGAGGGAGCCCCTTAAGCACAGGGACCCAAGTTTGCATTCCAGAGCATCCATGAAAAGAAAAGAACAGAAGGCCTGAGGTGTGCCCGCCTGACCCTAGGAAGCCAGGGCTGGCTTTTGTAAGGAACCCTGTCGTTTTCCTAGGAGAATTCAGGCGGAAGATCCTGGCCCTGCTCCAAAGTTCAGAGGACGAGAAGGCAGAGCAGGTAAGGAAGCCTCCTCCACTGACCTGCCCCCGGGGAGACCCCACACCACCCCTCTTCTTTCTAAGCCGGCACTGGCCTCCCCATCACACTTCCCAGCACCAAAGCTCATCGCAGTCCTGCTGTAGTTCACCTTTGACCTTTTCGAGCTCAGGGGCCCTGACTCAGTTTCTCTCTTCTTCCCCATAGCAAGTTCAAATCCAGGATGCAGAGGAGGCCGGAGAAAACCCGGCCCCAGGCTCCAAGGGGAAATCACAGGGAAAGAAGTCCAACCTCCGGAGAGCCTTCTCGCTCAGGAAGCACAGCTCCAAGGATTCTAAGAGAGCGGAGGCTTCTGGGACTCTAGGTGCTGCCAGCCCAGAGGCCCGGCCACCCAGGAGGCACGGCTTCCTGCCCATGTGTGTCGGTGGCCACAGAGCTTCCATCTCTGGCAGCTCAGGTGAGCAGGCCTGCTGTTGCTATGGTAACTTCAAGCCCTGACTTCTGCTTTCTGCTGTGGGAGGAGCTCTGAGGAGAGGGAGGGGCCAATTTTCAGCAGCGTTACCACACACACACCCCCAAAATAAAACACAAGTTCCCCTTCTTAAAAGCAAATCGTATTGCTAGATCAGTGTTTGCCAGATGTCACCAGGGAATGCTAACAGAAGCAGATCAGGGTTTGAGGGTGACCGCACTGAAGCATGAGGCCCATCGGTATGCAGCCGTTCCCTGGCATTTATGAGTGCCTGCTGTATACACCACCATCACATGCTGTCTCATCTAACATGTGAAGGTGAAGTTCAGACTGACCAGGCTGAGCCTGGCGAGATTTAAAGGAGAGAGGATTTCTCTCAGAGGGAGCCACAGGCACGCCCTGTGCTTTCTAAACCGTGGAAAGCAGAGGACAGAGAGGGAACACCCAGAGCCGGGCAGGCCCTGAAGACTGAGACAGATGCCAAGTCATCCATCTTCCTGCATTTCCATTCAGAAGGCCTGGAGTCCCACAAGCTGGAGGCTGCAAGAGGGGGGCCAGCTGGGTCCCCAGAAGCACCTTCCCAGGCCAGAAGCTACACACCGGACGAGGGACCTTCACCAGAGGGAGCCCCGGAATCTAGTCAGTACACCTTGCTCCCACGAGATGCCTCAGGCTAAGTGGGGGACACTCCCGGGTGAAGGCAGCAGGGTCCCCCGCTCCCCAGACCCTACAGTGGTGACGGGGGCCATGGGTGTGCTCTTTAAACTGTGGCCCCTGTGCCAGGGTCCAGACACCACTCTCCCTGGGTGGGGGTCACCTGTGTGTTTGTAGCTCTATCTCTGCTTTAGTTCTCACGGGCACAGGGACTGCGGGGTGGGGTGGAGCTCCGACGGGGGACATTAGTCGGTTCTAGATTGCCCCGCCTTGAGTGGAACCTTGGTCCACAGCGTGTGACGACCTATCTCTCCACGTGTTTCCTGCATATTTTAGCGAACCTAGGCCAAACCAGCACCAAAGGTCTGATACCACACGCAGCCATGTGACCCTCCTGGGTGGCAGCACCAGCGGCGGAGGCATGCTCCCTCCCTGCATTCTGGCTGGCCACTCCGAGTGCAGTGGTCCGTTACTTTTTAAAAACCTTCCATTGACTTCCATGACTTCGGAGACACTAGGAGCCCTCAGTCCCCGTCTCCCTCCCACGCCCCGAGTGTCGGGTGGAGCCGAGTGCGCACTTAGAGAGAACTCGAGGTGGCATCTGCCGTGGGCGCCGGGTGTCGCCGCGGACAGCCTCTCACCAGCCCTTTCTCCCTCAGAGGAGCTCATCATCCACAAGCTGGTGTCCCGTCTCCAGGAGGTGGACAGCGAACTGGGGAGACAGGTGAGCACCCCTCACGCTCTCCAGGCGGGTACGGGGGCTCACGTGCGCGTCCCTGAGACCTGGGTCCGATCCCTACCTCTGAGCAACCTCGGTCACGTCTCTTGATGTCTCCAGGCCTCAGTTATGTCTTTCGCAAAACAGGCATAAAACCCGCTTGACCCATCGGTGCCTAGGTACCACCGAATGCCCGACGCGGGGCAGGTGGAGAGAATGCTAGTTTAAAATAACAGAGCGCGGGCAGGTGGGGAGATGGCTCAGCAGGTAAGGGTGCTTGCCGTGCAAGCAGGGAGCCTGAGTTCAAATCCCCAGCACGTACATTAAGAAGGCCAGGCACGGCCTCATGCACCTGTCACCCGGAGCTGTGTGGGGACTCATGGCTGCCAGTCTACCTCCAGGGTCAGCGAGAGACTCGTCTCAAAGGAGAGAGGCAGAAGCCTCGAGCAGGACACCCAACACCCCTGGCCTGCACATGTTACACATATACGTGTGCATACATCACACGCATGCGTGTGCACACGCACACACACCCCACAGCTCCCTGTTCACACAGTTCACACAGCTCCCTGCCAGCCAGGGCATGCCCAGCCCACATCCCCAGCACCCAGAGACCTCGTGCCCTCTGACCCTTGCCGCAAGCTCACTTCCTGCTGTCGCAGCCATGCCCTTGAGCAGCTTGGCTCCAGCTCTCCCAAGCCAGGAGTTGTCCTCCTCACAGGCCGCTGCCCTGAGCAGCAGTCTCCCCCAGGGAGACAGACAGGTACCTCGGCTTCCCACCTCCCAAACCAGCCCCAGAGCATCTGCATCACCCAGCGACCCAGAGCCAGTCCCACGTGCAGTAGGGAAAATGGACAGAGTATCCCAGCCCTCCCCAGGAGGCACCTACACATCACGTCGCTTCCATCTCAAATAAATCACGTGCAAGCCAAGCGGCCAGGAGAACCTTCGAGCAGGGCTAAGCATCTGTTAAGTGCTTTGCACGGACTGCCTCGCCTCTCCCTCGTTCCCAGTCGCTCCCCATTTTTATAGCCAAACAGGTATCAGGTGTGCACGCGTGTGCTTTGATCTTTTGCTTTGCCCTGCAGCACAGCTCCCAGAGCCGTGCGTTGTAGGAGCGAGGGGGGGGGGCGGAGGAATCGGTCGAAGGGGTACTCACCCAGGATACTGGACAGCGGGCTGGGCTGGGAGGGGCCCTGCCGGCCTCACCGACCACCTCCACTTTGGTTCCAGATCCGGCAGTACCCCAGCTTCAGGAGCTTCTTCAACGAGTTCTCAGACACCTCCCTCAGGAAGCTGGTGGCCACCCTGGACAGACGGAAGGCCCGCCTCTCGGAGGAAGAGGAGAGCCTGGCCAACAGAACCCCACCGTGTGCCTTCGGAGCGCTTAACAAGTTCGCCGCCAGCCGCAGCTGCGCCATCTGCACCCTCATGCAGTCCAGAGGCCAGTACCAGGGGCACAGCTATGCCCACTTCCTGTCCAGGAAGGCCCAGCAGGTGAGAACCAGAGGGGAAGGGCGCGGCCGTTGACACGGACCGGGCGACGGGTCTTCTGGGAACTCCTGGTTTCTCTGGCATGCCCCGCCAGACTTTAAAAAATTCTTTTTAAAATCACATCACTTTACCGTGCACACCAAGCGCCTTTCCCCGCCGAGCCCTCTTGCCCGCCCCTCAGTCAGAATTTTTAGGCTTCAGCCCACATGCCGCCTCCTCTCGGCTCCCTCCCGAGGCGGTTCTAAACCGCGGTGATGAGTTAGGCGGTGGTCAAAGGAGTGGCCGCTGAGGCAGGTGGAGTCCCTGGAGGCTCGGGAGCGGGGAGGGTTGTGCAATTCCGATGACCAACCTTGACTGTTGACGAGGCGGCTGTGTGCACGCCTGTTCGTGCCGCAAAGGCTGCTGGGCCTGGCCTGGGTGTAGAGGGGACGGGGAGCCCGCTGTCTGCGGAGTGGGGCCTGATGACTTGGCCTCTGGCTTTTCCCCCTCCCAGAACATCACAAGTCTGGTTGGCCAGAGTCCGGACTGAAGGCCGCGCCTCACACCCGAGTAATTTCAGACTCGCCAACCGTCGGCAGCTGTAGCCCGGAGACCCTGGAGATGCCGCGGATGACCCGGCTCCGTGCTTCCCAAACACGCCTGGAGACGAGACTGGACAGCAGTTCTCTGTGCATTAAGCACAACACTTTCCTCCTGGGAGCTGGACCCAGGGGCCATGACGGGTGGGCACTGGGTTGGGGTTGGAGAGCAGGCCCCATCCGCTGGACCCCCGGGCGAGGTCTTTCCCTCTGCGGCCTCTGTGTTCCCCTGCCGAGAGGGCTGACTGGCACCCGCCAGAGCCAGCTTTCAATGAGTTTTAGCTGGTGTGTATGTAGGTCAGAGGTCAACCTCACACAGCCTTCAGCTGGCACCAGGGTGTCTCACTGGCCTGGGCCTTACCAAGCAGGCTAGTCTGACGTGGAAAGCTCCAGGGATCTGCCTGTCTTCACCTCTCCATGTTGACATCACAGACACGTGCCACCACACCTCGCTATATTTAGCAAGGACTGTTTGTTTTGAAAAATAGTTGTTTTTTTTTTTTTTTAATCCAGTCTCCAACATGAAATCACACATGCAGACACTAACTCAGCTGGCCAAATATAGTTTAATGCTCATGGATTCGTGAATGACCCCTAGGAACTCTGCAGACCCCCACAGGAGCCTGGGGTGACCTATAGATGGGGGGGGCATGATCTCCCAGAATCCTATTAGCCCTTGTGAAGATTCTGGAAGTTCTCTAGTGTCATGTCCACAATTATTTGTGTTGAGACAAGGTCTTACCCTGGAGCCCAGAGGAGCCTCTAAGCCTCGATCCCGCCCCAGGCTCTCGAGTACTGAGATTACAGTGTGCCGCCATGCCTGAGCTTCACAGAATCCGGGTGGTTTTCAGAAAGTCCAGGAGGGCTTCAGGCCCGACTGCCACAGACAGCTGCACCTGCGTGCACTGCTCGAGAGCCTCGGGCCCTGGGATGCGCAGTCACCGTCTTGTCGCTCTGTGAACCGTGGCCGGATGACGACAAGCTCCCAGCGGACGGCTGTGAAGCGTCATGAGATGGCTCCTCTCGCGGATGTGTCAGTTTGCACAACTGTGAGGCCCGGGTGCGGGAGGCCCCGCCTTCCACCCGGCTGGCCAGTGACTCCGATGTGCAGTTTGTCACACCACATGTCCAGACCCACATGCAGGGGATAGGGCCACTGCCGGCCTGGGCCGACGGCCGGAAGGTGGAGCTGTGGGGGAGGGTACTGAAGGCTGGATGCAGACCGAGCCTTGTTACCCTAGGAGCCTATCGGTGACCGCGTCAGCCTCACGATGGGCTGGGGGACAGAACCGGTGTAGGGAGCCCTGGGCTCTCGGGGTGGGGGGGCTGGCCTCAAATGGAGGCACCCTTTCAGGAAGTTCAACTAAAATTGCCCTTTTTTTTTTTTTCTTCTTTTATTGCGTTAAGGCGATTTTTATTGGTGCTTGGCAACCTTTTTATAGATTTGGGCAGAATTCAGGGATGAGGCACCGATGTGCGAGAGCTAAAGTTTTGAAACGAGGGCACAAACCTTTTGTACATAGCTTATTTTTCTGTATTATTAATTAAGACAATCAATCTTTCACATAGCCCAGGCTGGCCTCGAACTCGTGGCAGTTCTGCTCTGCCTAACAAGAGCGGGGCTCACAGGCGTGTGCCACTGCACCCCACTGTACATAGCTTCTTGTATTTATATAAAGATTCTGTGGTTTCCTGTGTGTGTGTGGGTTTCTGTACATGAGTACGGTGCCCAGAGGCCAGAAGAGGGCGTTGGATCCCACGGAGCTGGAGCTGCAGGTGGTTGTGAGCTGCCTGACATGTGGGAACCACTTTGGTCCCCAGTAAGAGCAGCAAGGTGTCAACCACCGGACCGTCTCTCGTCCTTGTACATGGTTTATCTGCGGTGACGCCTTCCAGGCGGTTAGAAAACTCGGTGTGAGCTCCCGATGCCGGCATCCGCGTCTCCTTTTCTGTGCTGTGTTGTTTGAGCCAATAAAGAATCCGACTGACTCAGAGTGAGATCTGGATCTTCTCAGGGAAGTGAGATGGCTGCCCCCTTGCCCCACCCAGAGAACACAGAATGGCTGCCCCCGTTCTACCCGGTGGAGGCGAGAAGGCCACCGCCAAGTCCCATCCGGTCAGAGCCCGAGAGTGGGGCAGCCTCCCTTTTCGGCCATGGGTTCTCTCTGGAGGCCCATCCTTGAGGTGACCCTGCTGACACAGTAACAAAGGGGTCCTGGGTTGGGTGGTCAGGAGCCCAAGCTTCCCACCCGCCCCCAGGCTGACCACGGGAATGAGATTTGTCCTCCTGACCTACTCGCTACAACCCTGTGAATGTCAGAGTGAGATGGGTTGGCCATCTTCCTTTTTAATAGTCCGTGAGGCTGGGTGTGACCGCACTGAAGCTGACGGAGGGAGGAGGCTAGTCTCTGTTAGGTATATGAATTTAAAAAGAAAAATGAAGGCGTGGTCGAGGAGGAGGCTTATTGTAGACATGAGAGAGAGGACAGCCAGAGACACCTGGAAGAGTCCAGACTGAACACAGTCAGCAGACTGAGCTGGGCCGTGAGAGGTGGAGATGGCGGGGGTGTCAAGGGGACCGAGAAAGGAACCAGGAATCAAGAGGCCGAGAGCGGGCGTGGATCAAGAAGACACAAGTATAGCCAAAAATCTCTGGGTTATATAAGAGTCAGAGAGGCTAGGGGGGAAGGGAGTGAAGCTCAGGGAGAGCTGAGGGTGGAGGCAGGGTGTGCCAGCCAGGATGACTCTGTAGCAGGTGCTTGTGAGTAGGGACTGAGGGAGACTGGTGGCCAGAGTCCACTTTGATATGTTACATAGACACCTTGGCCAGCCATTTGTCCCCAGATTCTTTGAGAACTAACAATATCCAGTTTGGGTTCAGCCTGGACTATATGAGACTCAATTAATCTACAAAAATTAGTCCCTGAGTATGCAGATAAAGACAGGAGAGCGGTGGTACACACCTTTAATCCCTGCACTCAGGAGGCAAAAGCAGGTAGATCTTTGTGAGCCCCAGGCCAACCTGGTCTACAGAGTGAGTTCCAAGACAGCTAAGACTATATAATAAGATCTTGTGTTTAAGGAAAATAAATAAATAAAAAATAAATAAGCAAGGGAAAGAAGAAGAGATTAAAAGCGACTAGTAAGTTACCAGAGTTAGCAAATGAAAATACAGGATGCACAGCAAATTTGAATCTCAGATAAATGGTTTGCAACGTCGGGCACGTACTGCCATGAAAACAACTGTCCAGTGTTTACCTGAGCTCTTCTGCCCCAAGGCGTTGTGTCTTTTATCTGCCAGTCCTAGAACTAGTACAGGGACCCATCTCTTCATTACCTCAGAAATTCACAGAAGCTGAGAGATTCTACAAGGGAGTTCTGGGGCGATGGTGACGTCGGAAGCTTCCAGGCTTCATGGACGTACGCTCTCTGAGGGCTAATGTCCTCATGTCCACCTCCAGGTCCCGCCCCTCACTGGCTACACTACTGGATCAGTCAGATTATCCCTACCAGACATGGTGATGGTGATTTTACCTGGAGGGCAGGTGGGTGATAAGGAGGCCATCACCTTTGAAACAAGCCTTTTTTTAAAAGATTTTTTTATGTATGTATAGGAGTGTTCTGTCTACATATACACCTGCATGCCAGAAGAGGGCAGGTCCCATTATAGATGGCTGTGAGCCACCATGTGGTTGCGGGGACTTGAACTCAGGACCTCTGGAAGAGCGGTCAATGCTCTTACCCACTGAGCCGTCTCTCTAGCCCTTGAGACAGTCTTATGTAGCCCAAGGTAGCCCCTAACTCACTATGTAGCCTAGGATGACCTTGAACTCCTGCTCCTCTAGAGTTGAGCCATGTCAACTCTAGACCTCGATTTTTTGCTTGCCTCTCAAAGGCCCATCTTGGCCCCTGAAATGACTGTTAAATATAAGCATCCCCAAGGTCTCCTTGCCACGGGCCTTCCTTTCTCTGCTTCCATTTACCCCTGGGTCCTCCATGGCCAAGGGCAGCTTACAGTGGCGTGGCGTGTCAGCCTTGGCTCCATGTTTTGCATTTGAATATTTGTTAAGCAAATGCTGCTGGAGCCTGTGGGCAGCCTGGGCCTCCTTGCAGGGCCTGGCTGGGGTGGGGCACATCTTCTGCTGGACTGGCTACAAATGCTAACTCTCACAGTGAGTGAGAGCCATCCTCAAATCCTAGTCAGGGCAACTCCACCTTGTAGCTAGCTAGCTGCAGGACAGACTTTCTTTGAAGCAGACTTCGGCAGAGCAAGCCATCTTTCCCACGGTGTTTGCCGAGACTCCGAGGGACCCAGCTAAGGGCAAAGGTGGGGTGCAGGCAGACTAGCAACCTGGCTGGTCTGGTTTATCTGTGCCTTATGTGGGCTGAGCCTGAGGTCTCCAGGACTGCTTTGACATGAGGGAGCGTTCTCACGGGGTGTGCCTCAATGCTGCTGGAGACTTAGGACCATGTACAACGGAAGCTTGGCCGGATACCTTAGGAACGCAGCTCTTCAAGTGACCCCCTCTTTTTTTTAACCCCTCAAGATGAATGTGAACAAGCCATTCTTGGGGTTGCTGTGCCATCCCAGCTTGGAGGCAGATGTTTAATTTTACACATTCCTCTAAGCACCCAACTAGGCAGATGCATCCCTTGTGGATTGCCGTCACGGCAGTGTGAGTGGCAATCCACCCTCGCCAGTGCTCAGGAAGGGACATTTGGCCCTTGACATCTCCCACTGCTACCCAAAGACAGGGACATCCCAGGCTGCTGGGCTGCGCGGCTGAGCCGTATGATTCCACCGGGAGAGAAGTGAAGAGACCTGAGGTCCTTCATCACAGGATCCCAGGGAACAGCCTGGGGGGAGGGGGAGTTGGTGATTGTAAACTCCAGTGGTCTGTGAAGACTGGACACAAGACCACAGAAGACCTTGGGCTCTGGACATGGCCAGGGACAGCAAAGTGTGACCCTTCTTCCAGACGGACCCAGAGTTCTGCTCCGTGGTAAGTGTCGATGTCCGTCTGTCCATCCAGAGCAGACAGGTAGGAAGGCAGCAAGGCTGGCAGCGGGAGACTCTTCAGACAAGGAGACACACTGGGGAAGCAGACCTTCTTCAGCACTGGATGACTGAGGGCTCCCCCTGGTCCCAACAGGCGGAGGCTGGACCCAGGCTCCAGGTCACTGGGGTCCTGCTGTCTCTCCTGCTGTGGTCTAGGAGTTCTGAGAAAGGACATAGAGTCATTGTGCTGAGTCCCCCACCCAAGACATCCCTAGCTTAGCTCCACCCAGCCCTCCCTCCCAGCATTCCCTCCGCTGTCAGTGCACTCGGTGGAAACCAGGGATCCAGGTTCGTTCCAAAACCCAGTTTAGGGTTTCACTTTATTATCCCAGGATGCTTTGCTGCTCCACAAAGGGGATTCCCCACTGGGAAGCGATTGTCCGGTTTATAAAAGATGGATCGGTACTTGTTTTTCCAGGAGGGGTGGGGCGGGCTGGTCAGTTCACGTGTGTGGTCAGTGTGCTGCACTGGGTGTGGAGTCGGGTGGATCACAGACCTGTGAGTAGCCTTTAGAGGCTGTCTGTGCATTGTCTTAACGAAATCAGCGGAACTCTGTCCGGCCCTCTTCATTTTATTATTTGGTTGTTTGTTTTTTCTGACAGGGTCTTGATATATAACCCTAGCTCTGTTGGAACTTGCTCTGTAGACAAGGTTGACCTTGAACTCACAAAAATTCACCTGCCCCTGCCTCCAGCGTGCTGGGGCATGCACCTCCTCTATATCCTAGCTTGCTCCCTTTGTTCTCTCCCTGTCTCTCTCTCTGCCTCTCTGTCTCTCTCTGTCTCTCTCTCTCTCATTTATTTGCTTTGAGACAGGGTCTCATTATATAGCTCTGGGCTCTGGCTGTCCTGCAACTCACTATGTGTTCCAGTCTGGCCTTGAACTCACAGAGATCCACCTGCTTCTGCCTCGAGTGCTGGGACTAACGGTGTGCCCTTTAGTCACACGATGCGCTGGAGCTGACTGCGGCTGCACCAGGGAGGGATGGAGAGAGGGGCAGAAACGAAGCTGGTGACATGCTCAGGGTCGCTTCAGCCTCCTGGGACAGCAGAGGCAGGGTCACCCCTGGGGGACACCCACAGGAGTTCCATACCTCAGGGCAGCCATATTCTTGGATCCGGTTGGGGTGAGGCTTGTAGGTGACCCAGACTGTCTTGGACGTGGGGACAGAACCGTCCAGTGGGCCAGGAGAAGACCTGGATTCCAGAAGCCAAGGACACATGCAGGAGGGGAAACAACAAGAGCAGTTAGAGTCCCAAGCCCCACCTTTCCCTGCTGTGTGACCCCAGGGTAACCTCTCGCCCTCTCTGGGAAATTATATGAAGCTCCTGCAGAGTCCGCATCAGAGGAAAGCTCGGCGTTTAGACTTGCACCTTCATGGATTGTTCACAGTTCCTTATTCAAGGGATTCCAACTGGATCCAGCGATTAGCGGGTTTCACCGGTTCCTGGGTAGCGTTCCTGAAGCTGTAGACGCAGCCCTCACAGAGGGAACCTTGAATCTTAGACTCGCCTGTTAGGTGTCACCCTCTCTCCAGCCAACCACGAGCAGACTGGAGGGTCTCAGCAAGAAGAGGGACCAATTGGTAGCTGACTAAAATACAAGTTCATGAACCCAAGGGGGATATAAAAAAAAAATATATATATATAAGGACTGCGCCTCCAAGCCGGATGGCCCGAGTTCAGTCCCTGGCACCCACAAGATAGAAGGACAGAGTCAAGTCTAGAGGGTTGACCTTTGACCTTTGTGCACAAACACAAACAGTAAATAAATAAATGTCAAAAAAAATGTAAAGAAATAGCATAAAGTCAGATGTGGAGTCACACGCTTTATAACTCCAGCATTGGCGAGCTGGAAGCAGGAGGCAATCAAGAGTTCAAGGTCGACCTCAGCTGCCTCATGAGTTTGAGAACAGCCTGGTCTACAAGGTGAGTTCCAGGACAGCCAGGGCTACCTGGCTGTTGTGGGAGATTTTAGTTATGGATAATGTTCCAGTAAGCTGTCCTTGAAGCAAGTAAAGGATTCACTGCCTACCAGTAAACAAAGGAGTGGCTATCCGGCTCTCCACAAGAATAGGACATTCCTTAGCCTTAAGGCAGATGAAGGTTAGGCTCCATTGATTTGTATATTGGAAGGCTGGGTGGAGACAGAGAGGATTTGGGATAAAAAAGAACTAGGGCAAGGGCAGAGGGAGAGACAGACAGCAGAGAACAAGAAGAAGCTAGGAGCAGGAGGAGAACCAAGAGGAGAGCATGGGGTGAGGAAGCCTTGGAGTGAGCTCTCTGCCTAGCGGCCCGGGTATAGAATTCCCTGAGATTTGACATGGTTTGTGATTAATAAAGAGCATTGGAAAATTCAACGTCTGGACTCTCCGTTAAGCGCCACAACGTTATTTTAACAGTAAAGGCCAGAGAAACTCCACTTTGTGCTGGGCCTCTCTGTGGTAGTGCTACTGACTGTTTGCTACATTCAAAATTCCAGAAAGATGAGTCCCCAGGACGCAGCCCTGACTTAGCGACCCCGCCCGGAAATGTGCAGCTGGGACCGCCCCCTTGTTACAGTACGACTACGGCTCTCTTGGCTTCTGTAACTTGCTTACAAATACCCGAAGATTGTCTGGAGTGGCCCTAAGCACTTGAGTTGGCAGAACAGACCAGCTTCTGCTTGCTTGTGGATTTCCCCTTTAAAATCCTTCCCCGTACCCTTCCTGGACGGCAATCTCAAATTTGGCTCAGAGACTGTTCACCCTGCTAGCAGCTAATCAATAAGTCTTTTCATTATAACTGAAATGAGTCTATGCTCTTTTCCCAGGGGTCACAAACTCCATAAAAGTACCCGGTTCAAAAAAAAAAAACAAAACAAAGCCCACAAAAACTGAGCAGTGTCTAGTGACCCTCCAGGGCGCACGCCACCCCCACACTGGCTGTTTTCGGAATGGCTTCCCACTCACAGGGCGGCCTGCGCTGCACCCTCACGGGGTTACGAGCTAGCCCAGCCCTGCTTTGCTGGTCAGGAAATGGAGGCTCAGAGAGCCTAGGTGTCCTGACTGTAAGCTCCGAGCTTGCCACTGAGCGAGGGCTTTCTGTCCGCTAGCCACACACAGTAGGTACTCACTGAGGTTTGCTGGCTGACTTCTTGGACCTGGGGTTTCTCTGGAAGCACTCTCTGGGGGCATTTGCCTTCTGTTTCTTCTTGAACACCTTGTTGGCCCTGTTTGAATCCACAGCAGGACTCCCCCTGGGCAAAGAGACCGCAGAGGCGGTTTGTGCGGTGGTTCGAATGAGAATGGCCCCCATAGGCTCATAGGTTTCAATTCTTGGTCACCAGGGAGTGGCACTGTTTGAAAGGATTCGGAGGCGCGGCCTTGCGGGAGGAAGTGTGTTCCTGGGGGGGGGCTTTGAGGTTTCAAAAGTCCACACCAGGCTCCAAGTCTGTCTGACTCTGTGTCTGTCTCTCTCTCTCTCTCTCTCTGCCTACAGATCAGGATGTTGCCCTCAGCTACTCTTCCATCACCAAGTCGGCCTGCGTGCCACCATGTTCCCAGCCTTGACCACAAACAGACTAAACATCTGAAACTGTAAGCAAGCCCCAGTGAAACGCTTTTCCCTTATACGAGTTGTCACGGTCATGGTGTGTCTTCACGGCAATGGAACACTGAGACCCGCTGTTTGCCACCGTCAGAGTCCTGCCCCAGCTCAGGGCGCCCGGTGGCAGTGACCGAGGTCAGAGTTCCTCAGCAAACGTTTCTGGTTGTCAGTGACTGTTTATCTGGCCAACACCAGGCCACGGAGGCAAGCAGAACTCAAGCTCACGTCTGCTGCACACAGATGCAGAAGTTAAACACCACACAAACAATGCACGCTTTATATATTCTAACTTACACAAACGTCAGAGGGCTTTTAAGGCTTGTGTTTTTATTTACGGGTGTGTGTCCGCACGTAAGTCTGAGTTCAGAGAGGCCAAAAGAGGGTGTCAGATCCCTGGATTTGGAGCTGCCGGCGGATGTGAGCTGCCAGGTGGGTGCTGGGAACTGAACTTGGGTCATGTCTCTGCAAGAGCAGTGGGCCCCTCTCTGGCCCACTGAGTGGTAGAGATTACTTTGTACATAACGGGGGGAAGGTACATCTTCCTAAGCTGGTGTGAAACACAGTACAAACACCTAATGAAGAACGCCCGAGAGCTTGATAACACACATCTAATAATCTCAGGACTTGGAGGCTGAGGTAGGATTGCTAGATCAGTGTTAGCCTGGGCTATGTAGTGAGAGCCAATAATAAAATAAAAGAACAGTGCTTCAACCCCGCTTTTCTAGAAGACAAAGTCGAAGTGTGTGTGTGTGTGTGTGTGTATGTGTGTGAGAGAGAGAGAGAGAGAGAGAGATTCATGACCCCCACATGTACTAATTTTTCACTGCCTGACCCAACTGTTAGCCAACCAGCAAGGGAGCCTGGGAAATGTAGTTCCCAGGGATCTTTAAAAAACTACAGATCTCAGGGCCTGTCATGACCTCAGGGATAATAAAGATGGACGCATGCTCTCGTAGTTTGGCTCCGGTTGCTATCGTAAAGCACCTCCACTATGGCAGCTTAAGGAGAAAGGGTTTATTTGGCTCACTGTCACAGCCCGTCACGGAGAGGCAGTCAAAGCGGCCAGAACTTGAAGCAGCTAGTCTCACTACAGCCACAGTCAAGAGCAAAGGTCAGTGAATGTGCGCATGCCTGCGCTGTGCCGAGGTTAAAGCCAGGCGACTGCCGTATCAGCTCAAAGGAGTATCTGAGACGCCTCTCACACCATCAGGGGCTACCTAAGGCGAGGATGATGTGCCCGAGAGACCTCCCCACCTGTGGCTTCACCCAAAATAAGACCCGGGATCTGGAGTGCACATACTCCCGTTGCCCTAGAACAGGGTGCACCCACTGTGTGCTGGAGGCGGGACAGAAATGACGTCACCCCCATCAGCAGGCATCTCACCGCGGGTGCCTCGCTAGGGGAGAGAGAAGAGGGCACCCAGGGCGAATGGGGGCCGCCCCACAGACCAGGAGAAGAGCTGGTGATGCCCTGGAGCCGAAAGATAGGGAACCTCACTTCGCTAGGCCCCTCCCCTGAGCAAAGGCGAGAAAGAGGGACTTACACCAGCAGAGGCTTGCGGAGGGCTGGCTTCCCGGTACCCGGTGCTGCGGAGCTCTTGGGATGTGAGGAGGCAGGATGCCCTGCAGCCGGAGCGAAGACATCGGAGGGGTGAGTGGGGTGGCAGTGGGGAGTACTGCGTCATTTATCAGATCACAAGGGTGAGTGTGTTTAAAAACAGCAAAAGTGCCAGGCGGTGGTAGCACACGCCTTTAATCCCAGCACTCGGGAGGCAGAGGCAGGCAGATCTCTGAGTTTCAGGCCAGCCTGGTCTCCAGAGTGAGTTCCAGGACAGCCAGAGTTACAACAGAGAAACTCTGTCTCGAAAAAAAACCAAAATAAATAAATAAATACTCAGATTATCACATCAGCGGATCTGGTTGAGACCTAGGACGGCAGCTGTGTGGGCAGATGCTGCTGGCCCCTGAGGTGACGTCAGAGGCATTCCCTGAAAGCAGTTTGCTAGAAGTTTTCGGTAAATTCCCAGAGGCAGGGCCTGAACATCCACCGTGCAGGTAAGTAGACCCTCATCTTGGAATGGAGCATACCATTAGGACCACTGTGTGTGTGTTCTCCAATGAGTGTTCATGTGGATTCAGAGATGGACCTGGGTGCCGTCCTTAATCGATTCTATTTTTAGAGAGAATTTCTCACTGATCTGTCTAGGCTCACTGACCAGTGAGCTCCAGAGGTCTGCCAGTCTCCAATAAGAAAGAAGGCAGACAGTTGCTGGGAAGTAACACAGATAAAGAGCCAGAGGGGGCTGTAAAGGTTGCTCTTTCCTTTCCTTTTTAACACTTTGAGCTAAATGAGATTTTTTTAAAAAGGGTTACAAGTTAGATCTTTCTCAGAAACTGCCTGGAGAAGCTGATCCAGAGGGGGTAGAGTTCCTTTAGGAGTCCAGTTAGGAGTGAAAACGTAACAGTTACAAAAAACTTAGATACAGCATTTAGGAATGACTGTACCCTTTAAGAGCCCAGACTCAAATGGCAGAAAACAGTTATACATCCGTTTTAAAAGAAAGACCCTTTACACAGTTCCACATTGTTAATTGCTTGTCTGAGGGCCAGAGCAGGGAGGGTCCTACCTGTGGGCTGTTCCAGGCCCAGCTCCTTCACAGGTGGCGGGGCGGGTGGTGTGGAAGGACTTGAGGGTGGAAATCCAGGGGCTTCCCTGGTGACTGAGGCTCCCCGGGAGGGTCTGCACAGCAGTCCAGACCGACGAAGGCACTCGGGTGCTTCGACAGGCTCGGAGGCTCCGGCCTTTGAGCTGTGTGAGTCTGCCACTGAGAGCGAGGTGTTCAACAGAGGAGGCAGTCTGTGTGAGCCTGGGTCATCAGTGGCCAAGGCCAGGTGACAGGCATCCTTCACCCCTCCCTCCGGGTTTGAAGTTGGAAGATGTATTGGGCAAATGTCACTGGAGCCAGTGGGCAGCCCCGGCTTCGTTACGGGGCCTGCCTGGGGTGGGGCCAATGGCGATGCACAGGACTGCTTGTGCTTGCATGGAGAGACCGGCGGTGACGCGGATGACCCCACCCAAGCCTCACACCTGGATCCAGGTGTCTGCACTGGCGGGGACGCTGGGGAACCGCCATCCTTTCTGTCCTCTTTGGGAGCCCCCTGGATGTGGGGTTGTGAGGAGTTGTTGGGGTTCTCCCTACGTGCTGGGGGCTCATGGCCAAGGGCAACCTCTATCTGGCTGTACACTTCCACCCTCGGGAAGATGGTCCTCTTGCTGGGAGAGTCCAGGTACGCTGCGTCTAGGAGAAAGCACAGCGCGTATCACGGGGGTAGCACTAACCCTGAACCCAACCCCCCAAACGTGATAGTTGCTGCGCTCTCTCTGGGCTCATAGTCTGATCTGGGGGATGGGGACGGTCTACATAAATACCATACGTGACTCTCCCCAGTGCCAGAATTACCTCATGCACCACCCAGACAGATACGCAGTACTGGGAATTAAACCTGGTTTTCCTGAATACTGGGCAAGCACTCTAACTGAGCCCCAGTCTCAGCCTCTCCAGAAAACCTCCCAGGTGATGGATGGACCTTGTCAGAGGGAGTGTGTGTGTATGTGTGTGCTGGTGGGGGGGTTTTTGACCGCGCACAGCTGGGTGCAGACTGGCACCCTCGGCTCCTGCCTCTTTTCCCACGCCAGGGAGGTATCCTGGCTGCAGGATACTGGATGGATGAGAGCTTTTGCAAGGAAGGGAAGAGAGAGACCGAGGGGTCCAGGGTGTGATGACTGCCTTCTCCACCAAGCAGAGAGCAATCCGAGCCCTTCTATGTGGCAGGTGAGGACTCAGTGCGACTCTGGGTACCAGCAGGAGTTTCCCGGTAGCTCCTGATCACCTCTGGAGCCAGTAGAAAAGTCCAAGAGCCATTGCATGAAGGAGGAAGGGATTCGTGCGTGTGCGCCGGCGCCACCTGGTGGAGGGAGCGCGCAGCACAAGGAGCGCTGGAACAACAGGCACCTGCTGAGGTCAAGCTGTGACCCCGGTGCAGAGGGCTGTGCCCTGGGCTGGGGGAACGGAGCCACCTCCAAAATCTAAGGAGTTAACCCTCAGTGTAGACAGGTCTCCCGTCTCTCTCCCCAAAGATGCTCGCCACGCCTCCATGGACTTTGAGTGTTTATCTCTGTACTTAATTCTGCTCATCTGACAAAGGCGCGAGCAAAGCACAGTGATTCTTCCCTTTGATTCGTTGATAGGCACGTCACTCAAATGGAACTAGTCACACCTACCTGAGATAGGGTCCCTAGCAGGTCAGGCCGGCCTGGAAGACGCTATATAGCCAAGGATGACCTCGAACTTGTGATCGTCTTGCCTTCTCCCGAGCGCTGGCACTAACTCATCCACCACCCTGCCTTTTATGGTGCTGGGCTTAGAAGCCAGGCTCTGTGCCTGCCAAGCGAGCACTCTACCAACCCTGGCCACAGTGGCCCGCCTTGGGTCTCTGTCCTTGTGCCCAGCTTTCTCGGCCACAGCTACCTACGGGACCCTGTCCTCTTCCCAGAATTCCATCCCCAGCCGCCACACTCCTCGCCCTCCCTCCCTCAGGCACCAGCTACTCACTCAGCCTCCGCAGGTAGGCGACTGCGTCATCGTATCCTCGGTAGTAATAGTCCTGAAGGATCTAGGCGGTGGCACAGGAAACCGGATGAGGCCGCAGGGACCAGGAGAGCCGCTGTCTCCACCCATGACTATGCTTTACACGCTGACACCCGGTCCCTCCCACCCAGGGCCGTGGCAGCAAGCCTGGGCGGCACTTCCCCTTACTGCCTGCAGGCCCGGGAGGCGGGTGGGTGAGCGGGAGGCGGGTGGGTACGTGATTGCTAACAGTAGATCACCGCCGACTTTGCTGCGGGAGAGGGTGGCTGTCTCTAGAGAACCAGAGACACACATCTGGAGCGTAGGAAGGATAGAGCTTGGATAGAGCTTGGGGTCTGGGTTCAAATCCAAGCGCTACCTTTCATTGGCTCACAGCCTCAGTTTCTCCACCTGTTACGTGGGCGTAGTGATGGTATCCTTGCAGAGGATGTGGGGAGGGGTGTTTGAGAGGTACCACACCCCAAAGCTTTTTCTGAGGAGGGCTGAACTGGAAACATTTTAACCTCCACTGACCACAGATGCTGCTGCAGGGTTTTGCTTTGTTTGAGACAGGGTGGCACGTAGCCCAGGCTAGCCTTGGACTCCTTATGCAGATAAAGATGACCTTGAACTCCTGATCCTCCTGCCTCCACCTCCCCAGTACTGTACAGATGTGCACTACTGTGCTCAGTTTGGTGCTGGGAATTGAACCCACGGTGTTATGCATGCTAGGCAAGCTCTCTGCCAATTGAGCCAATCTTTAGCCCTGTTTGTTTGTTTGCTTGCTTGCTTTTAGCAATCCTTTAAACATGGGAAAACCCTGGACCCTTTGAGGAGAGAGGCGCCAAACTGAGGGCCCCATCCATTCCGGGTCCCCTCCCGACACCCCGCCTCTCACCACCAGGTCCGGGGGGAACAGCGCATGTGTCATGCGGGTGATATTCTCCAAGGAGAACTGGAAGGAGAAGTTGAACATTCGGAAGTCGTGGAAGATGGCGGGGCAGTCTCTCGGACAGATATCCTGCTGGCTGCTGAAGGTGGAGATGGTGACCGAGTCGGTCCAGAAGGCGCAGGGCTGCATGCTCGTGAAGCCGCCATCGATATACCTCTGCGGGGGTCGGGGAGTGAGAGGAAGTAGAGGAACTGGGGCCATGGGACCGCGGGGCCACGAGACATTTGGGGACCAGCCTTGAGGCTGAGGTCCCCAAGATCAATGGTGGGTGGTGTGGGCCAAGGTCACGTGCTGTTGCCATGCGGTCTCATGACTCCCGGCCTAATGCTCTGGCCCTGGCCTGTCCTCCCTCTGCCATCTTGGTGATACTGGCCTCTGTGTACGGTCCACGGTCTGGATGCCTCAGGAGACCAAGCCCCCTCCCACAGTCTCACTGCACACACCTCCGGCCCCTTCCCATTGGGGTGGGGGTGGGGCCTCTGTCGGTCTCCTCATCTGTGAACTGAGTAAGAGATGACCAGAGGCTCTGTATCCCAGGGGTGCCTGAAAAGGCTCGTTGACAGGAATATAATGTCTGAACCAGTGGATACATCCTGTAACCAGGAGACTGGTCACAGGGCACCCCCACTCCAGCCAGAGGCGCAGAATCTCGGCTTGCCCGGTTCGACTGAAGCAGAGTCCCCGTTATCTTAGGACTCCTCTGAGTAACTCACGGGCTCACGGAAGCCACTGACCACTGGCCCAGATGACCCCGGAAGTCTTCTCAGTCAGAGTGGCAGGTCCCTGTGTTCTGGGGTCTGTGTTCTGCACAGTGTCCTCTGAGATAACCTGGCAAGCTTTGGAGACTTGACTTGCTGGGGTCACTACAGGGCTGGTGGGGTCTAGGGAGGACCCTGGACCAACTAGAGGAGGCTCCCCTTAAAAGCCCAGGTATCCATCTGCAGTAGGGATTCTGAGCAGGAAATGTCCCAGTCACTCACCTCACCCCGATACGTTGGGGGGATGAAGCCGCAGTACACCGGAACAAAGCAGCTGCAATACAGGGCCTGGGGAGAGAGTGGCTGAGCTGCTGCAGGCCCGGGGGCGGGTGGCAAGGGGATGCAGGTGCCACTGACCCCCAGCCCTCACCAGCTCCCAATCCTTCAAATCTAAAGTCAGGGAACAGGCGCGGTCTGGTGTGGGTGTCACGGTAGGAGCAGGAGTTGGCAGTGGCTGGGAGGTGAGGACTAGTCACCCAAGGGGCCTGCTGCTTGTTCACCCCGACCCCAGGATGGGGCCAGGCTTGGGGAGAGGAGGAGAGTGGAGAGAGGGGATGGAAGGTCCCGTGAAGGAAAGCTGAGCAAAGCCGGGGTCCGTTCAGTGGTCAAGGTCGGTCACTAAACCCTGTCCACGCTGTCTGCGAGCTCAGCACAGTGCGATGTCAGGGTGGGCGTGAACTTTTTAAGTAGGAACTGTTGAGGGGAAACTCAGCGTTTTATCTATCTGTCTGTATGTCTGTATCTATATCTGTATATCTGTATCTGTATATCTATCTATATATCTGTATATCTATCTATATATCTGTATATCTAGCTATAGATCTGTATATCTAGCTATATATCTGTATATCTATATATCTGTATATCTATATATCTGTATATCTATCTATGTATCTGTATATCTATCTATGTATCTGTATATCTATCTATATATCTGTATATGTAGCTATAGATCTGTATATCTAGCTATAGATCTGTATAGCTATATATCTGTATATCTATATATCTGTATATCTATATCTATACCTGTTTTTGAGACAGGGTTTCTCTGTGTAACTCTGGCTGTTCTGGAACTCACACTGTAGATCAGACTGACCTCAAACTCAGAGATCCTCCTGGCTCTGCCTCCCAAGTGCTGGGATTAAAGGCGTGTGCCACCACCGCCTGGCTTATTTTTTACTTTTAAATATTTATTTTATTTTATGTGTATGAGTGTTTTACCAACATTTATGTCTGGACACAACTTGGGTGCCTGGTGCCTGTGGAGGTCTGAAGAGGGCGTCAGATCCCTTGGAACTGGAGTTACAGACAGTGTGAGCCACCGTGTGGGTGTCAGGAATTGAACCCAGGTCCTCTGGAAAAGCAGCCAGTGCTCTTTAAACACTGAACTATCTCTACGGCCCCATTGGTCCTTTTTTAAAATATTTTTATGTGTATGCCTGGGTATGTGCGTGTGTATGATTGAATGTATGTATGTATGTATGTATGCATGCATGCCCTGTGAGAGCGCATGTATGCATGTACGAATATATGTGTGCCCTGTGTGTGAGTGCCCAAGAGGCCAGAAAAGGGCATCAGATCCCCTGGAGCTTGTTACACATGGTGGTGAGCTGCTCAATATGGATTTGATGACTAAACTTGGGTCAGCCCCTACCTTTCTAGACAGGGTCTCCGGTAGCTCAGGCTGGCCTCAAACTTGCTATGTTGTGGATGACCTTGAACTTCTGATTCACCCCGGCCTGTGTGCTGGCCATGGCCTCTCTTGTGCCAAGCAGACATTACCAACTAAGCACAGCCCCAGCTGGATAATTCACTGGGACAGAGCAGGAGCATGGCACTGTCCATATCTTTTCTAAAAACTGGGGTACACTGAGACCCAGGCTGGAGGTCTCTGGACTGAGGGGGGGTGTCCCCGAGTCTCTAGGCTTCTGACAAGCTCCAGATTCAGCCCAGAGGCCCTGCAGGCTGAAGACACAGGATGAGGACACAGTGTCTGGAAGGCACCAGGCCATCAGCTGGCTCTGACTGGTTGTGACTGGTTGTGGGCCCCATGTGTGTCACCTCTTGTGGAACTGCTCCTGGCGGAGTTCGGGCATGAAGGAAGGGAAGGCCAGGGAGGTGGCGAAGGGAAGGAAGGAGGAGGCTGGGGAGAGGGTGTCCTGGGGGTCCCGGCCCCCCAGGTGGTGGCAGAGCCAAGCCTTGCCTCGATGAGCTCCTCCTTGGACCTGTACTCGGAGACCACCACGTTCTCGCCGTCCGTGACTCGGGTGAGGCTCACATGCAGCTTCCCGGTGGCGAACTTGTAGGAGTCCTCAGGCAGCACGTTGTACAGAAACTGCCGCATCATGGGCACCATCTTGCAGGACGGGGACAGGGGTCCCAGGAAGGACTTCTTCACTTCAGCCAGGCCCATATTCAGCACTCTGAGGTACTCCTCTGTGGAGGGAGCAGAGATGCATCATTAGCCAGCGTGCCAGCCCAGCAGGGGTCCAAGAGGTGTCACCACACCAGGGACAGGCATGCCAGTGTGGATGAGGCAGAGCCAGACTGTGAAGGAGGAAGCCCCAGGTCCCCAACGGCTCGGTGGCGCAGCCCCAGCACGGGATCCAGGCATCCTCCAGCTTGACCGTGCGTGTCCACACAACAGAAACTTACAGTGCCTAAAAAGCTGTTTTTTCTCCCTGCAAAATGGCTTCCTCCAGCTTCCTGTTCCCACGCCTCAGGTCTGCCATCGGGTTGAGTTTTTGAGTGTCCTGTATAAGATTCCTACGCAAACACAGATTCCATTGAAAGTCTTTACCAAAGCCGGGCAGTGGTGTCCCATGCCTTTAATCCCAGCTCTCGGGAGGCAGAGGCAGGCGGATATCTGTGAGTTCAAGCCCAACCTGGTCTACAGAGTGAGTTCCAGGATAGCCAGGGTCACAACAGAGAAACCCTGTCTCAAAAAAAAAGGAGGAGGAGGAAGAGGAAGAGGAGGAGCAGGAGGAAAATCTTTACCAAGTAACAAGGGGACTTGCTTGGAGGCCACACGCCCTTGGCAGGCGTCACCCTCACTGTGTAGCCAAGGAAAGCCTTGAACTCAGATTCTCCGATCACCTCCTCAAGGGTCCTGGGATTACAGGCATGTGCCACCATGCTTGGTGAGCTGAGCACTCTGCCAACCAGCTTTAAGCCCTCTCCAATAACCAGGGTTTGAAATTTACTTTTATTCATGTGTGTCTGTGCGCAGGGATGCATGTGTGTGTGTGTGTGTGTGTGTGTGTGTGCGCGCATGTGTGTGCACGCACATGTGTGTACACGTGTGTGTGTGCGCGTGTGTGCACACGTGTGTGTGTGTGCCCACAGAAGCTAGAAGAGGACTAGGATCCCCTGGAGCTGGAGTTAAAGGAGCTGGGAACTGAACCTGGGGTCTCTTCAAGGGCAGATGACCACTGAGTCATCTCCTCAGCCCCACAAATACTGTTTTTCTTGATGCTGGGGATTGAACTCAGGCTTTGCACATGGTAAGCTTGTGTTTAACCACACAACTACACCACAAATGGAAAATTTTGCTTAGAGTCAGTGTCGTGCATATGTAACAGGGAGTCTGCAGTCCTGAGCTCTCTGCCGTGGGAGGCAGCCGAGAGAAGGTTGCATAAGCTCCTTCTCCAGAGAGTGTATCAACACAATCCGAGCATGCGCATGCATGCGTGTGTGGGCAGGAAGGACCGAGCCCTTCCAGCTCTGAGAATCTGGCATTCTGAGGAGTGCCCCGCGATGGATCCGTACCAGACGCGCCAGAAGGTAACTGATTTGCCCAAAGTCACCCGTGACAATTTGAAGACAAAAGGACGGTCTGTCTATTCCTGTCGCATCTTAGAGTTCACAGGTCATACGTTACCGGTCTAATCCTGGGTACCACTCTGCTGATGCTGGAGTACTGTTGTACAGATAGGGAAACTGAGGCAGGGAAACTGTCTTGCCTGAAGTCACGCAGGCTGGCAGTGTTGTTTCTGACTCAAAACCATCCCACACCCACGCCCGGATCACATCTACATCTAAGTAGCTGAGACTCCGTACTTGCTGTGGATTTGTATCATTCAAACTCCTTCCCCTTATCATGGAGCTCGCAGCACCTTCCCTCTAGGGGGTTGGTGGCCAGCTGGCAAGTTGTAAAGGAACCTGGCAAGTGGCTACCAAAGTTGCAGGTCACTGGACTGAAGTCTCACCCAGAAGACAAGTTAGGATGGATTTGCGTGCTTTTGGGACAGGGGTTTCACGTAGCCCAGGCTGGCCTCAAACTCATGGTGTAGCCAAGAATGACCTTGAACTCCCGACCCCCCTTCATCCGACTTCCCAGGGCTGGCACGGGTGTGCCATGTCATCCGATGAGCTGTTTAGAAGCTGCTTATTATGTGTGTATACACATGCCTGGTGAGTTATGCACACCATGAGTCAGCCAATTCCCACAGAGGTCAGAGTGCTGATGGGTGCCCCAGAACTGGAGTTACAGCTGCTTGTGAGCTGCCAAGTGGGCCCTGGGAATCGAACCCAGGTCTCCTGGAAGAGCAGCCAGTGCTCTTAACTGCTGGGCCATCTCTCTAGCCCTGCTTTTTGAATTCTTAGCAGGCTGTCTGAGGTCACTGACCTCCCTTCAGCCCTGCCAGCTAGTTCTTACCGGTCTGGAGAGTAGCTGGCGGTATGTGGGGATGGTGCAGGGAAATGTGCTCCTGTCAGGAAGCTCCCAGCAGGTGTGTAGGCACAGTCTCCTGCCATTCCAGTACTTGGGAGGGGGAGGCGGGAGGATCAACCACAGAGCTGGAGAGATGGCTCAGTGGTTAAGAGCACTGGCTGCTCTTCCAGAGGACCCGGGTTTAATATCCAGCACTCCCACCAAAGCTCACAACCATCTGAAACTCCAGTTCTGGGGCATCCAATGCCCCCTTCTGGCCTCTGTGGGCACTGCACACACATGGTGCACAGACATGCAAGATGAATTAAAACATATATACACCAGAAGAAACAACCCATACCAAATCCTCTGCCCACATCCTGGAGTTTTCTCTTTAGGACAAGTTCCTAGACGTGGAAATGGGAGGTCAAAGGTCTGCTTATCTCAGCCTGAAGTGCTCACTGCAATTGTGGCTTTAGAGCAGGATTCATTTGCCGCTCAGCCACCGGGGAAGGCGTGTGACAGGGATGGACGGCAGAGGGAGACTGGAAATAGGACTGACATTTCCAGGTCCTTACATCTGACAACGGTTCCGTCTGGGGACCAGCTGCGTACCACCAGACACATGCAGCCGGGGAGGGAGCGCCTGCCTGGCTTCTCTCAGCCTGGTGTTTGGTTTAAAATTCTTTCTTGCTGTTTAAGGAAGGCACAAAACGGAAGGTCTCCTGTCTCCCCGTGCCTTCTTGCCTCTCTCCTGGTTCCCGTGTGTGCCTGTCCTCAGGATCCCTGACTGTCCGTCCGTCCTCTCTCCCTCTTTTCCAATCTTTTTAGTGGTGATGGGGAGGAGAAATGGATAACTAACCCAGTTAAACAAACCTCCTTGGGGAGAGAATTAAGCATCAGCCAGGTGGGATGGTTCACGCTTGTCTTCCCAGAGCCAAAGAGAGACAGAAGGATCGCTTCAAGTTCAAAGTGAATCTGGTCTACACAGAGAGTTCTCCAGCCACGCTCAGTGAGACCCTGTCTCAGAGTTAACTGAAGAGGGAAGACCCACTCTGTGGAGCGCAGCCCCATTGCATGGGCTGGGTTCCTGGGCTGACGGGAAAGGAGAAAGCGGGCTGAGCACCAGCCTTCGTGTCTCTCCGATTCCCGACCAGTGGCGGGCAGCAGCGGCTGCACCGTGTTTGCTCGACAGTGAGAACTAGGGACCTGCCACTTGACCCCACAGTGAAAGCCTAGCAGTAAGATCACCCAGACAGACAGGAAGCAGTCAGTTATGACATACAGCCTCATACATCCCAGGCTGGCCTCAGGCTTACTCTGTTGCCTAGAAAGACCTTCAACTCCTCCTCCTCCTCCCTCTGGGACAGGTTACAGGAGGGACGTACTGCGCCCAGCAAGGATCAGCTGTGACTAGCATAGCCAACGCAGGTTTCATAAGCCTTCCATGCAAGGAACTTCCGCAGAAACCATGGAGGTCTGTGTGAAGCCACAGCGCAGACTTTCAGCTACTCGGAGAGCTTCACCATCTTCTGTGACCGCACACACGTACAGACTGCAAAGCCAGGCGGATTCAGTTCAAATCCTAGGGCAACATGATCCATCTGGGCATCGCTAGCTAGTTTTTACCCTACTCAAAGTCTCCATCTATAATATAACGGAAAAGAGGGTCCAGCGAGATGGCTCCCCGGGGAAGGGCACTTGCCACTGAGCCTGGGTTCTGTCCCTGGGATCTGTGGGGTGGCGAGAAATTCATAGATCTTGTCCACCTGACCTCCACAAAGGACATGTGCCCTGTGCCCTCCCATGACCACACACACACATTAAAGAAAACAGAAAGTTGGTTGTTACTTTAATGTGGGTAAAAATGTCTGCTTTAGGCCTGAGGGTGCGGCACAGTTGGAGAGGGCTTGCCTAGCTTGGACAAAGCCCCGGGCTCCACCCCCAGCACCACATGAACTGGACTTAGTGGTGTAAGCCTGTAACCCCAGCACTCTGGCAGAGAGATGAGGAGTTCAAGGCTATCCTCTGCTGCAAGGCAAGTTGGAGGCCAGCCTGGGCTACATGAAACCCCCGCCTCAAACAAACAAAAACCAATAACCGCCCCCCCCCCAAAAATGAGTATCTATTTCACTGAATTATGAGACGGTTTGGAAGCTCCCTGCGTACGGTAAGCACTCAATATCGGTTATGCCGGTAACTGCCCATGGGGACACGGACCAGGCTTCCACCAGAACAAGGCACTAATCCTTCCCCACATGGATGTGGAGATTGCCCGGTGCTTAAGGACACTTGCTGGCTCACAACCATCTGTAACTCCAATTCCAGGGGCTCTGATGCCCTCTTCTGGCTTCCATGAGTACTTCACACGTGTGGTACACAGACATACATGCACATGAAACACCCATACATATGAAAATAAATTTTTTTTTTAAAAAAAAGTACAAGCTCAAAGTAAAACCATGCCCGAGAGGACGTGCCCTCGATCTGGGGAGGCACAGGGCCATTTCAGCAATATGCCTCTCCAGTGGGGGAAGGCTAGAGTCTTTGTTCAGAAAAATCGGGGGCTAGAGAAATCACTGAAGGGGAAGAAAGGAGATAATTTGATGTGCGTGTCTGCTACTTGAGTAAGTGGGAAATAGTTACCTGCTCCCCAAGAGCAAAGGGGTCTTACTAGTCTTTCGTATTTGATACAGTGTCTGAAATCCAGGCAGACACGTAATTATCTGAATGCATGCCTAAATAATGAATGAGTGAACTCCAGAAGTCAAAGAGGGACACTGAGGCCCAAGGAGACAAATAGCTACTCCAGATGGCTCAGAGAGTTAAAACAGAGGCCTGTCTTCCCTTCCCCCACAGAGGCAGAAGGGGCACTGGAGGCCGACCCATTCCTGGGTGTGAGGAATCAGGTCTGCTCTATGCAGGATGGAGGATGGGGCTGTGCACTGGCTCACACATGCAGCTAGTCTCCGTGGACGGGTAACCTAGCAACAGCCTCCAGCTTACCCAATCACGGCTGGCCAGCCAGCTCTCCCTTGCATTGTGATGACTGCTCAGGGAAAGCTGAGGTGAGGTGGCCCCTGGGGAGGCATGGGGGAGCAGATTCCCAGGGAAGCCCTGGCAAGGCTCAGAGTCCTTGGGGACTCTGGGGAACCTGCATGCTGGAGTCCATGGGGAACCTGCAAGCTGGAGGCTCCAAACTGCAGGCTGAAACCCCAGCTGTATTTCCCTGTGGGTCTGTCTTGACCGCGTAACCGCATCCTAATAATGACTGATATTATTATGTTAATGGAAGTCGTTCGCCCAGACAGACTATCCCTCCTATAGTCTGTTTATTTTCACAGCGACAGCTGGACCCCAGGAGCAGGGACCCTGGTTTATATGCCACACATCACAGCAGGATTGATAAAAGCATTTGCCGTGACGCTACGCCATTACTGGTGGAGAGTCCCCGGGGACCCTCTGGTACGGCCGGTTTTCAGCCAGAGGAGGCTGCGTGTCAGGCAAATCTGAAGTGGAAAGCAAGTCTATAAAAGAACTAAACGTGTAAACACGTGGCCGCTAGAGCTTGAAGCCGCACGGGTCTTGAACCCCGTGAGACTGCCAGGCCTCCCTGTTAGGCAGGAAACCCCTCAAAATTCCTGGGAATGGATAGTTCTAAGAGCCTGGATCAAAAGCACTTAACCAGATGCAGGGTGGATCGCTGGGGGGTGAGGGGGTAAAGTGCTTGCCGGGAACGCTTGAGAACCCCACTCCGGTCCCCAGAACTCATGTAAAAGCTGGGTGAGTTGATGTAACCCCAGTGCTGGGACAGGGGAGTCAGCTAGATCCCTGGGGCTCACCAGTCTAGCCTAACCGGAGAGTCCCAGTTCCCTGTGTGAGAAACTCTCTCAAGAAAACAGGACGGTTGGACGGCTCTTAAAGAAAGCATCTGAGGTCCATTTCTGTCTCCACATACAGGTGCACACAAATGCATGCACACCGCACACATGCACTGCCGGGCATGCACACTTGCACACACACATGCACTGCCGGGCAGCCCCTCACACACACACGACACACAGACCAGCCCCGACCCCTTCTGTCTCTTTACAGTGGCAATTCAGCCCAGGCTGAGGTTGAAGCTGGGTGGGTGGATGGGTGGGTGGGTGGATGGATGGATGGATGGGTGGATGGGTGGGTGGGTGGGTGGATGGGTGGGTGGGTGGGGGTGGATGGATGGGTGGATGGGTGGGTGGGTGGGTGGGTGGGTGGATGCAGAAGGTTATGCATGGGTAGAGGGATGGATGGGTAGGTGGATAAGTGGGTGGATGGATGGGTATTGGGTGTATAAGTGGACCGTGGACACATACTCTAGACCACACTGTATGTTAGCAGGCATGCATCGTAGAGGTAGGAGCCTCATCTGCTGCCCCCGATCAATACAGCTCTCCCAACAGCACCCTGGGTTTGCACAAGGCTCCAGAGCTTGGACACTCCAAGAGGGTGCTGTGTCCACAGGGAGGCCAATGTCTCTTCTACTGTATAACAGGTAAACTGAGGTCCAGAGAGGTCACACACTGCCCAGATGACATCTGGGACCAGAGTGGAGGGGGATGGAGAGAGGGTGGATACTGGGCTCAGACTAGCTCTGGCCTGAAGCTTTTTCCTCCTAGCTCCTGTTCTCACTGTTGGCAAAGCTACCGTCCTGATTCCTCCCCAGTTCAGCTACCTAGCTGAGAGCACGCTACAGGACAGCAAGAACTGAACACCTGGTTTGTATGGAACTGGGATCAAGTTCACCTCCTGCCTGCTAGAAACTGAGCCACATCACCTCCAGGCCTGAAAGTCATTTTGGTTTTTCAAGACAGGGCTTCTCTGTTTTAACTCTAGCTGTCCTGGAACTCACTCTGTAGACCAGGCTGGCCTCGAACTCACAGAGATCGTCCTGCCTCCGCCTCCAGAGCCCTGGGAGTAAAGGCGTGCGCCAGAACCACCTGGCCGGCACTGATTAGCCTTAAACACACTTTAAGTGGGGCCAGCTGCATGGTAAGTAAACAATATCAATAAAGCATGCTTGTTTGTTGATATTTTAAGCTGGGTTGGGTAAGACAAGAAAAGAAAAATGCCCACTGTGGACTTTGGGCCACACAGGCAGGGTGAGCTGGGCTGAGGCTACAATACAGCTCTTAGCCGGGGGCAGCCTTCCGAACCGCGGCTCCGAGAGAGAAGTGTAGGGGTGAATGCAGCCTGCAACGCTGCCGTGAAATGATTTCTTTTTTTTTTTTTTCCAGAGTCTCCAGTAGCCCCAGCTGGCTTCAGATGCACTATGTAGCAGAGGCTAGCCTTGAACTCCTGATCCTCCTGCCTTCAGCCCTGGGATGACAGGTGTACTGCGCCACGCCATGCTTCTCTTAGACTTTTTCTTTGGCGACACTGGGTCAGAACATCATCAAGTCTTTCTTCCCCTACACTGGCGGTGGTGAGGGACGACTCTCTCCTCCCATGTCTTCTGGAGGTAGAACTCAGTCATCAGGCCGGCAGCAGGTGCCTTTACCCGCTGAGTCACGGAGCAGCCCAGCAAGTCTGCCTTGCTGTGCCTTTTGACCCTGATATCGGTCATAAGTCACCTCAGTCCGTGTGCTCAGCAGTGCAGGGAGCACTAAGGCGACATTGGCTGGGTGGCCAGCGGGCATGCGTGGCCTTTTCCACGGTGTTTCCCACCCCACCTGAAAAGCCCTCGTGGACTGAAACGCCCCTTTCCGACGCCGTGACATCTGGTAGCCTGTGCTGTCCATCTTCTGGAGGGTCCCTCCTCTATCCTTGCTGGAGGCCTCAACTCCTGCACAGCCAGTCTTGCCTGCGCCACCCCCACATACCTGCAGGCACTAGCCAGCTCCCTCAGGCCCCAGGCCTCACTGTGTCTTTCTAAGACCCAGGTGGGGCTTCCTCTCACGTCAGAACCACACGGGTAAGCCGGGCTTGTGGTCCTGTGGGGGTCCCACCTTAAGATTCAGGTCCCTAGTATAGAAAAAGACCAAAGCAGCCAACTTTAGTCAGGCTTCTAAGAACACCAAAATTGTGTAGGCCCAAGCCAGGAGCACCGTGACCCAAAATAGTTCCCAGAGTTAAAGAAAAACACTTTCTAAGACAAACAAGACGGCCTTGGGCTAAAAGAGTTTCCCCACATAGACAGCCCATGGCCTCGGGCTAAGAGTCTTCCCCCCACCCACATTGACTAAGACCCTAAAGTTTACATTTTCTAGGAGCCCGCAACCTTGCTATATGCCAGCACCAATCAGTTTAAAGGTTAACTGGCCCCTACCTATCAAAATGGGAAAACAATTTGGGGACCAATCAACTTGTCCCAACTTGGTTTGTGCCTAGCAACCATTTCAACTGTATAAAAAGCTTCACCATTTGCTCCTTGTGGTCGCTTCTA
>JAMJFZ010003684.1:102500-107500 GCA_026225945.1 Cricetomys ansorgei
CCAGGTCTCGCAGAGCGTCCACAACCCCAGCCTGGTAGTAGGAAAGGAACCCACTTCCCGAGAAGGAGATGGAATGAGGAGTGTCTGGGTCCCCCTTGAACACCTGTTCATCCATCTTCGGGGCCTCTGGCCTCCCAGTGGAAGAGGAACCCGTGCCTGTCTGCCCGGGCTCAGCCAAGAGGCGGGGATGTAGCAACTCTACCGGCTCCGCCAGGCACTCCTAGGTGGTTCATCCAGCCACTGCCTGGGCCTGTTCTGCTAAGAGGCACCCCAAAAGGCTGATAAGGGACCCCGAGGCCTGAAAGAAATGCAGACAGTCCTTGGAGTCATGGGCAGGGGCTCGGTCCTGCAGACTCCACGCTGGCTTCATAGCCTAGCTAGACTCATGGCGGGCACAGGTTCCTCAGCCCTCTCCACCCATCCCTGCTGTTCCAAGGAGTGGGCAATCCTGCTCCCAGCTCCGGGCTGGCCGTGCCCACAGAGGCGGTGCCCGCTCAGCCTTCAGCATCCAGTTGCAAAATCTCTGCCAGTGCCTCGCCCTGTGCCTCTCTCTCTGACAGGCTGCTAGGTACAGAGCTATAAGCCACCTCCCCCCAGAACCCCTGTGTCCCCCTCACACACACACACCCCCAGGGTGGGCTGCTGAGAGGCCCTGGTTTTCAAAACGGAGGACCAACTCCCATCCCGTGCCCCACCCCCTACGCCCTTCCCACTCCTCCCAAGACTCTGGAAACATGACGTCTTCTGTGATTATTCTGACTTTTTCCATAAGCACCTCTGTTTTGTTTTTTTTTCTGTTTTTTAGGATTGGCTCTGGGCAAAACCTGTAGCAGGAGAAGTTTGGCTCTGGGGGTTTGCCCTAGTTTGCTTCCTATTGCTGCGATAACACCAGGACCAAAAGCAACTCCGGGAGGAGAGGGTTACTTCAGCTTACAGCCCAGAGTCCGCCAGGAAGGGAAGTCGGGGCAGAAACCTGGTGGCAAGAGCTGAAGCGCAGGCCATGGAGGAACGCCGCCTTACGACCTGCTCGGCTTCGCCAGCTCAGCTTTTCTTATACAACCCAGGACCACCTGCCAGGGGTGCCCACAGTGTGCCCCCCACCCCCATCGATCAGTAATCAAGAAAATTTCCCAAGGACTTGCACATAGGCAAGTCTGATTGAGGGAATGGCTCTCGGTTCTATTTGCCTGCAGAGGCCAGAAGAGGGAATCCTCTGAAGGCAAAGAGAACCGAGAACCCAGCAGTCACAGGCTCCTGGTGTAGGTGCTGGGAACCGAACCCAGGTCCTCTGAGAGAGCAGCAAGCACCGCCCCATCTCTCCAGCCAATGTGCTGTCTCTTAAGTGTACAGGAAAAAAGAGAGCAGAAAGCTAGATCATTCCAAGATGATCACATAGATAAACAGCTTGGTATGTGTGGGGGTGGGGTGGGGGGCTGGCCCCATGTGGGGACATCAGGGTCAGGGTGGGAACCAGGGTTAGCTCTAGGGCTGCCAACGTGGCTCCCGGGGAGGAGGAATTCTCCTCACAGTCCCAAAATGTCACTGCAAATCACTAAGGCAGCAAAACCTTTCCTCCTCCTCTCCTCCCTCTCCTCCCCTCACTCCTCCCCCTCTTCCCCCCTGCCCCCAGCCATCACCTCATGGCAGCAGGAAGAAGATCAGAACTGAGATACCAAATTGTCCCCCTCCAAGTCCCAGTCTTCGACAGCCTCTCTGTAGGTGGTGACATCAAAGTCTTTCCTGGTTCTCAGAGAGCCTATCAACATCAGCGCTGATCCCGACTGGAGCTACACAGTAAGGGCAATGGCTAGCACCCCCCAAGGAGGGAAGGTCCCATCTTATGCAGATACATAATTTTCAGATTTGGAAGGCAGCATTTGCTAAGGGGAGAGTGTGTGTGTGTGTGTGTGTGTGTGTCTGCACACATGTGTGCGTGTACACACACACATACACACACACACACACACACACGCACACGCACTCACACTTAAGAGGTGGGTTCGTGAGGGAAGGAGCCAGTGGCTTTTGACAATGAGAACAAGGAGAAGTGCCTCCCTTCCCAGCTCCCCTAAACCAGATACTAACAGGTTTCCTGGGAGTCTGACAGGCAAACGTGAAATAACCAGAGACCCATCCACAGCGCTCTGTAATTAACTACTAAATTGTGCAAGGCTAGATTGCTGCCGGAGGGGTTGGGAGGGAGGGGGAGCAGTGTGGGTTGGAGCATCAGAGAAGCCGGGAACCAGACTAGAGATCGAGATCGCGGTGGGGGATGGGAGGATGCAGGGCAGGGGGCAGCTCTGGCTTCCTCGGGAGGAGAGGTGCACCGGGCTCAGAGAGGCACAGGAAGGTTTTGAGATCAGGTTGACCCCGGGCTCTGCAGTCTATTGCCATTATGACCCACACAATGCGTTCAGTGTTTTCCCTGTTTGCAAAACAGACAGTAATCCCCAAGCTTAACAAGAGTCATAAAGGCGACAGATAATGGCTGTGTGTGCCTGGCAGGTGGCATGCCTGTCATTATCCGAAGGCAGTAAAGTCCCGGGCTCCTGGTGCACACGGACCCTGGAGTCTGCGCAGAAAAAAGGCATGCAAGGTCAGAAGGGAAACGCCACGTGAACTTGGTGTGGAAGGGAGGAGAGATCAGGGCTGGTGATCCAGGAAGGAAGACAGGGCAGCCAGGCTGGGTGGAGGCTGGGGGATGACCAATCTGCAAAGCCGTTGCCACAGCCTTGGGATGTGGGATTGGTTGGATGAGCAAGGTGAGTCACAGATGATTCTTGGTTTTCAGCTTGTGGGTAGAGAGAGGCGGGGTGCCTTCGGCCGACCAAGAAACTGGGACACAGCTGAGGAAACTGGATGGAGGAAGGTTTTGTTTATCTATTTGTTTTAAGATTTGGGGGCTAGAAACACAGCACAGCAGTTAAAAATCACTGGCTTCTCTTGCAGAGGACCTGGGTTCGAATTCCGGCAACCACATGGGGACTTAGAACCATCAGTAACTCCAGTCTCGAGGGATCTGATGCCCTCTTCTGGCCTCTAGAGGCACTGCATACACAAGGCACACAAGACACACAGGCAGGAAAAACAGCCACACTCATAAAATAAAAATGAATTAAAAATAAAATATTTTTATCTTGTAGCTAGGCATGGTAGTGCAATGCCTTTAGTACCAGCACTCGGTGGCAGAAGCAGGCAGACTTCTAGGAGTTTGAGGCCAGGCTACTCTACATAATGAGTCCCAGGCCCGGCAATGCTACATAGCCAGAGTGTGTCTCTAGGAAGGTAGGTAGGTAGGTAGTGCTCTTAACCACTGAGCCATCCCTCCAGCCCCCTAAGCTAATTGTTTTTTAAGATTTATTTATTTTATTTATGAGCGCAATATCTGCACGTACACCTGCATGACAGAAGAGGGCATCAGACCCCATTATAGATGGCTGTCAGCCACCATGTGATTACTGGGAATTGAACTCAGGACCTCTGGAAGAGAAGCCGGTGCTCTTCCCCACTGAGCCTCTCTCCAGCCATAAATACATGATTTAAAAGTTAAACATAAGCCAGGGGGATGGTAGCACGCTCTAACCCCAGCACTCTGGAGGCAGAGGCTGGCAGGTTTCGGGAGGTTAGCGTGGACTCTACGGTTAGTTCCAGATGTACACAAGACAGCAACAGGAACTCGCAGGAATGTATCTTCCAGAAACAGTCCGGGGTCTCTGTAAGATGTACGCCCAGGGGAGTAAATGTGTTATCTACTGCAACAGCACATCCCGGCAGCCTCGACGCCTGGCAGTGGGAAGCTGGCTTCCGTGGAAGGCCTCGGTCGCGCACAGCCTTCCGCAGCTACCAAAAAGAACCAGGACGATTGGAGTGTGCTCGTTGGCAAACGTCTCCGAGATATATCAGGAAGCAGGGAAAACAAATTGGGAAAAAAGAAAAAAAAAAAAGATCAAATTCTAAGTATAGCGATCTGCCATTTGTGCCTGAGGGGGGAGGTTTGGCCGTGTGTGTACCCATGTCATATTTCAGACGCGAAAACCACCGAGGCTGGCTTCTCCGGAGGCAGGGAACAGGACTCGAGGGCAGAGAGAAACCCATTTGTCAACGCCAGGCTTGGGCCGTTGCTGGGGCTTCTGCTCCGGACGGCGCCGCTGCATTTTCCTGTGCACAGCTATCGGTTTCGGAGTTCGCAGTGGTCCAGGGTGAAGAGGATATTTCATTCCAGCTAAGAAACAAAAATTGAATTATTAGAAAGCAGCTAGAGAGTGAGTGTCACTGAGACAGGCATATTGCCCGCCTCGCACAGGCGGCAGGGTCCGAAGGTCATAGGTGGCAGGTGGCAACGCACTGGAAAATGAGATTTCTGATGCTGAGGTCTGGCCGGGAGGGGAGGAGGAGAGGGATGGTGTCTGCAAACTGAGGGTATCAGAAGCCAGGGATCTTCTCTCTCCCACCGCACTCGGCGCGAGTCGCACTCAGGGGTCCCCAGGACGGCAGTGCCTCTAGGCTCCTACTCCCCTGCTTGTCTCTAAGCCTCTCGGGGACAGTGTCTAGGCACAGCAGATCCCAATTCATAAATATTTGTCCTCAAATTGTGCTCCAGTCGCCTCACAAAACCAAACACCGAGAAGAGTCTTTAGAGAGACAGTCAGGAGCTTATGATAGTGGGGGCGGGAGTCGGATTCATCTTTATGATATTTTTACCGGAAAAGCAAGCTCCAGGAGAGGGGGGTGTGGCATTCTGGAGTCTGCATTAGGAGAACAGCAAAGGATCCAGAGCTTCTCTGCCATACAAGCCAAAACTCTGAACAGCACGCCAAGTCCCTACAGACATGGGTGACCTCCAGAGAGGGGACAGACTTTCTCGGTGCTCAACCACTTAAATTTTTCATTCAAAAATTAAATAGTTTAAAAATGTGCTGCAACACTTATTTATTTTGTGTGGGGTGGGGGCACATACATGCTACCTTGCCTGTAGAGGTCAGAGGGTAACTTGAAGGAGC
>JAMJFZ010003684.1:112500-147500 GCA_026225945.1 Cricetomys ansorgei
AAACCCGCCTGCGGCTTTGGTGCTTAAGAGGTGAAAAGACATGTCAAGAGCAGAAGCCTCTGAAAGTTGTGTTGGTTTGTCAGTCAGCGTTCCTCATTCACAGTTTTGTTTTTTCCTTCCTTGTGGAGGGGAGGGGAGGAGGCTGAGGAGGCGAGGGTTGGGAGGAGGCTGAAGGTATGACCAGGAAAGGCTGCAGGCTGCAGAGTTCCTGCTCTGGGAAGCAGGCGCAGCAGAGCCAGGAAGGAGGGTGCCGTGCGGACAGGCTGCTGCAGGAGAAGCCCAGAGCGGGGAGAGGGCAGGCAGCGTGCTGCCCTCCATATCATCCAGCTTTGACACGGGCAGGGGCCCGCCCTCAGCCCTCCTCACAGCAAGACGGAGGGCGGGAAGCCCACTCCGTCCACGGGGCAAGTGCGTGCAGCTGGGCTGGCGTGTCAGCAGCACGAGTGGAAGTCTGTGGGGGTGGAGAGGGCCCTTACAGGTGGGATGCGTCTACCTGGGGCTCAGTGCCTGGCAGATGCCAATCTAACAGCAGCTGGCCTGGCGGAGAGGAGACGGAGCATGAAAAAAAAAGTCAATTTGGTGATGTTGCTGTCAGTTTGGCACTCGGGAGAGGAGAGTAAGGTGGGAGAGGGGAGCCTGGGCTGGGTGTGGAAGATGGGACGAAGAGGTATAAGAAAGGGTGATGTGGGGAGGGGAGCTCAGTGGGTTCCCGAGGGACCCTGGCACATCTCTGGGATCAGTGTCAGAACCTTGCCTGCCCTGAGGTATGGTTAGCTGGGAGAGGCATGGAGGGAGCCGGTTGGCCCCAGAAAAGCAGCCTAGGACCCTTTTGCCTTGTGGGCCAGATCCATCTCCCTGGCTGGCCAAGACTCTCAGCTATTTCTACTTCTAAGTGGTTCTTCAGTGGAATATCCCCAGGGACCTCGGGTGGGAGTTTTTGGCACACAGCGGCCCTCCAGGTGAACCACATGATTGGTCAATACTGGGCCTTGCTCTTAGAGACCCATCCAGTCGGGCCTGCCATGAGAAAGAAGCTGCAGGCCACACACCTGGCTGGGGCAGAAGAGGACTGCCATGCCTCGGGACAGAGGAGAGGTGAGGCCGGCAGACGCAGGCCCAGATGCAGGCCCAGTCTTACAGGTAGCTGGGGGTGACAAAGGGGTGCGGCCCGCGGACTCGGCTGAGGTGGATCATTGCGCGGTCGTAGGCGACCTGCACCGACTTGCGGATGCTGGTCTTTCGGCCTTCCAGCATCTTGAGCTTGTCCACGGTGTCCTCCACACCCAGGGGCAGGACTTTGTCCCTTGGAAGCCACTGCCTGAAATGCAAAGCACGGCTGAGGTCAAGGGAGGGCAGACTGGAGAGCCCGTCTGTTACCCAGCAGGCCTAGTAACCTGCAGGGCTGTGCCCTCGGGCATTTGTCACCAACAATTCCACCCCCATTGCGGAGGGGCAGGCTGACAACACTTCAGTAGCCACAGGCCACTAAGCCCTCATGAAGGCCACTACAAGGTCCAGCCTCCCTCAGGACTGGGACACGCTCCCAGCTGCTGGCAATGCTGTGTCCGCCCTCCCCGTTGTCTCCCTTCAGCAACGGCTACCCTGGTGCTGCCTACGCACGGCCATGCCCATCCCCAGGGACAGGTGGCACTTAGTGACGGTTGGCTTAAAGATGCAGAGACCCCCAGTTCCCAGCACCTCTCCTGAGCTCTCTGGAGGAGAGCTGGGGCCTCTACTCCGAGTGTGCTGCAGCTGGACTCCTCCCTCTGCCCAGGCCTGTGGCCCTGACTCTGTGGCTTTCTAGGGTACCTGATGAAAGGCTCCTCTTGAAGAGCTCCCCAAGGAGACCCATCCCCGCTTACTCTTCCTCACACGGGGTGGAGCCCGCTCCCTGGCGAGGGTCCCGCGACACTCACCAGGTGCGCTTGTTGTCAAAGAAGAGGACAAGGAAGAGCTTCTCTCCAGCCTCGGCCTGCCTCTGCTCGCCCAGCTTCAGCACGTCCAGTGGGGGGACAGGGATGGGGACACCATTGTGCAGAAGGCCCTCCCGGGGCATCTTGGGGTCGATGATCTGGAGGCAGAAAAGGAGACGGGCACTGAGCAGGGGAGGGTGGGAGGGGTACAGGACTGAGGCATCGATTCGGATACCTAAGCACACAAGGGTTCTCTTCTGCATACTACCAAGCGACGGAAGGGCAGGCATCTGTGATCCTCAGCACCCCAAATAGAGATCTTGACTCCTTCCCCCAAGTCCACTATCCTACACTCTCCCCAGCTTCGTCTAACCAATCCTTCGGATGAAAGAACTTGATCAATACACCGAGTAGGACTGAGCAGGGGGTTCACGCGTCTAAGCCAGAGAGGCAAACCCTTCTTCAGGGTCTGTTAGAAAAAGACCACGGGCCCCTTCCTCTCAGTGGTAACCTTTGTGATTCACCCCCAGTACTGGGGGTCTTGTCCCCACTGGGTACCGAGGCTGGGAGTAGGCAGAAAGCTCAGCCCTGTAACAAGGTAACACCTTTGGTTCTGTGTAACAGCCTCTGGCTACCCACAACCTTTCCATTGGGCTAAGGCTGGAGAGGAGACAAAAAGCCAAACGGAGGCTTGGGGGGAACCAAGGCCAACAGAGGAACTGATCTTCTAGGAAGCAAGCTCCAGGAGGGCAGGGGCCATCCCCAGCACAGCCGCTCTCTGCATCAGTCCGGGGAGCACACTTCCTGTTCCCAGAGCTCTGACTACCCACACCGCCTCTCACTCCAGTCTCCTGCTGGCAGTCTGCTCACAGTGTCAGCAGCCAGAGGGGAACACCAGAAAGGGAGGGTGGGGGCTGTGGAAACCATGGCGGGGACCGAGACCAGATGCTCTCAAAGGCAGTCAGACCTGTGCTGCAGGCGGCTCCTGACGCAGCCCCCGCTTCCAAGAGCAGCCCTCTGTGCGCAGGGACTTGGAAACCGACAGAGGAAGCAGCCGTCTCTAGAGGCCGAGCAGTCTTAATAATCCCTTTGCCCTGTCCCAGGGGGACTCCTCCCATAATAAACTGTTCTCAGTTACCTTTGGGCGTCTGCCAGCACCCACATACACCTCCAAGAGAGGCAGCTGAATGCAGGCGCTCTGGTTAAGAGTTTACTTGAAGGTACTGAGAGACGGCTCAACAGTTAAGAACACTTGCTGCTGGTCCAGAGGACCCAAGTCTGGCTCCTAGTACCCGGACGGTGGGTTCACAGCCTTCTGTAACTTGGGTCCTGGGGCAATCTGACACTCTGATCTCCTAGGCACCACACATACGTGTGGTGCAACACACACACACACACACACACACACACACACACACACACGCAAAGCGCGCATACATACACATTAAATAAATCAATCTAAAACACTTTCTTAAAGTTTACTCTAAGGAAAAGCAACCTCTAGCCCGCCCACCAGGTATGTAGTGGCCAGGACTGTCTCCCAGCCTGTCGCTCTCCTGGGCCTGAAGCTGAAGAGGTAATAAGAACAGCAACAGCCCTGAGCTTCCCCAACTACCGAGGGACAGTGGGGCTACTCTGCCGTCTCCATTTGCACTGCTGATTGTCAAGAATGGACTGTGGAAGGCCTGCTGAGGGCAAGAGCGAGGAGGGTGAGTCTGACACCCGAGAGGACAGCCTTCGCACCCCAAAATGATGACGGTCCATTCATACAGAGCAGGGACACGCAGCTGGTGGTGAGGTTCAGCATGCCGTACGGTGAATGTGCACATATGCAGTCACAACTGCAATAGTGAGCAGCCAGGAAGGGAGAACACAGATACTCAGTGGACGTGCTAGACTGGGGTGGTCTGCAGTGGTTTTTTTTTTTTTTTCCTTTTGTTTTTCAAATACTCCCGTAATGTGCACATTACTTTTCCGAAAGCAAGACAAAACACACAGGAACACACACACATTTGTTTTTAAAAGATTAAAGTACAGCATGACATGCAAAATCTACATGCACAGGAAAAGGGCTACAGGGCATGCACCAAATAAAACCAAAGACAAACACAGTTGTGTTCAGGTGGTGACTGAATTTCTTCATAGTCTTTTTCTTTCTCCCCGCTTCTCTAAGACAGGGTCTCACTATGTAGCCTAGCTGGCCTGGAATGCTGTACACCAGACTGGCCTCAAACTCCATGAGATCCACCCGGCTATACCGGCATGTGCCACCAAGTCCCAGTGTTTGTTTGTTTGTATTTTAAAGACTAGTTTTGGACTGTCTCTCTTGCATTGTGAGGTTTTAAAAAAAAGTCAACAGCAACAAAGATAAAAACCACTCCAAGTCTGCCAGCATTAACGTCTTCCATAATGTCCAAGCTGGGTGCCAGGCTCTCATTTCTACAGGGCACCAGCTCGGCGTCTCCAGCTGTTGGATCGGTGTGGGTAGCTAAGGAGGAACAAGGTAGGCAGGAGTGAAACAATATGGTTCTAGGGAGTGGCAGAACGTCTCTGGGACAGGGCTGCCTCATCATCTCAAACAGGACCAGAGTGTCTGCCTTCTTTATCTTAGGAGGCTCCTGTCGGCTTGGAAGTCACAGAGAGGCAGGCCTGAAAAAGCCCAGAGCTGTGCATATAGGGGTTGCTGGGTGGTTCCCACTGGGGTCATAGACCCTGAGAAACGTCTGAGAAAACACTGGATGCCAGCTTCTGGAAGGCTAATTTGGTGCTCCAGGGTGGAGCTGACTTCACATGTCTTTTAAAGGAGTCTCACAGGCCCACAGGTCTCCAGAGCCCGTGGCCATTTCCCCTACCTTAGAAAGCTTAGGAGACCGCAGCCAAGGTGGTCATAGAACTGTTAGCCACTACTGGCAGGAGTATAAACCAGAACTAACTTCCAAGCAATTTGGCAGCTCTCGCCAGAGTTCTCCACAGCTGTCGTCCCTAGCAGGCATTCCTAAGAAATAATCCCCATCGTGCACCAAGATAAGCTAAGATGTTCCCTGACGACTGCTGACCACAGTGAAGAAGTAAGTCTGAACAGGGAGCTAGGAAATGGTCGAAGCGTGGTACAGGAGAGCAACAGAAGGATGATGTCACTATTAAAAATGGCAAGATGAAAGTTTTCCACCACGGGGGATGGGCATGTTCATGTGTGCTGTAAAGCGGAGAGGTTAAGGCGGTGCCGCCGCCTGGGCACGAGCATGTGCGTGGGAAAGGGCCGAGTGCGTCCTGAGAGGACAGGATGGGTGAAGGTTTTCAATGCCGTGGCTCGAAACACAGGCTTTATATCAAGTTCTGAGCCCCAGAATCGAATTCCCACCCTGCTGCTCATTAGCTGGCCGACAGTGGCTAACAGACCCTGCTCTCTTCCCTACAAAGCAAGATCAACCACTCTGCCCCTGCTGCCTCAAGGACTTAGTGTGGCAGATGTTTAATAACACAGCTAAGCGTGATTGGCAGCATTTTCAAACTACACTGAGCAATGTCCCTCCCACACAGAGCAGATGGACCCTGCTACGAAAGCCCTAAGGACCTGGTCTCTGAACACCTGGAGCCTTTGTGCGCGGGTGTGAGTGTGGGCCTTGCGGGTCCCACAGGAGAGCTAGGGTGAAGCCCCCTCCCCTCTGTAGCTGGAGGCACCCTGACTCCCACACCACACTGCTGGCTTGGCCCAGTCAGATAATCCCCCAAGGCAAGGCAGGGCCAGAGTCGCCAGGGGGAGAGGGAACAGGAGGGTGTCGTCTGGGGCAGACTCACCAAGGCAGGGTAGGAGGGGTAGCCTCGGCACTTGGCCCACACCAGCTCCAGGGGCTCCAGGTCTCCGCGGTCTTCAAAGGGCATCAGGAGGCTTCTGCCTGGGGGTGGGGGAGGGGAGGAGACAGCGCCCAAAGGGGACTTGGCATGGTGCCCCAAAGCCCTGCCTCTGGCTTCCATCTGACTGGGGTGGCCCAGGATCGAGTCAGCAATACCCTCCCACCCTTCCTCTTCCTTGACCTTTCCTTAGTTCTTAGACAGGATCAGGGGTCAGCAAACTAACCCTATAAATGGCCGAATCATCAATACTTCCTTCTTTTAGGGGCCGTGCAGTCTCCGCAGCCGTAGCATGAGAATAGAGGCTAAGCAAATGAGCGTGTCTACTCACCAATAAAACTCAGGTTTCTGACACTGAAATTTGAATTTCATACAGTTTTCATGCTACATCATCCTTTTCGTAATTTAAAATGTCAAACCATTCTTAGCTTACGTGGCACATAAAAACAGGCAGCAAGCTATAGTCTACCCACCTCTGAACCTGAAGTCTGGGGCAGCTTCCCTGGGAAAATACAAGGGCTTCATCTCCAGGGCCTCTTAGGGAGGAGGTCCAGACCCTGGCGGGAGCAGACACAATACTGCCTGTACCCCGAGTGGGGGGCCCTTCTCACAGGGGCTTCACAGGGAAGATGCTGAGAATGCCCCAGAAGAACCACTTGCTAGATGTTTTTCTGACCAGGCCACAGGGCATCCAGAGCATCTGGCCGCACCACAGACCAGCAAAGCCAAGCAGGTCTTTG
Source organism: Cricetomys ansorgei (assembly GCA_026225945.1). Lineage (NCBI taxonomy): Eukaryota > Metazoa > Chordata > Mammalia > Rodentia > Nesomyidae > Cricetomys > Cricetomys ansorgei. The sequence goes on from JAMJFZ010003684.1 coordinate 119,006, forward strand.
GTGACCCTAGGTGTCCAGCCCGGTCCTCAGCCTCACTAATGCTCTAAGCAGCGGACACCGCTTTCTTCCCCCACACCCACAAGCTGTGAACAGAGAGGTGACTGTCCACCCAGCTGAGGAGAGGGGCTCAAACCCCAGAGGAGATGTGTAATTTTTAACTAAGACAGAAGAGAATCGTGCCGTTTCAAAACCAGGGAGTGAAGAACACTAACAACAAACAGATAAAACCCAACGCCAAGGCAGGCAAAGCAGAAACCAGCGCAGCCGCGTGCCGGGTGAAACCACAGACCAGTCCAGTCTTTCTGAAATGCATTTCCGTGCAATGTCCCGGGAGCATTAAAGTAAATGTATGGACCATCTGCTCCTGTAAACTTCTTCTTTGGCCATTTATTATAAGAAAGGTAATCAAAGGATTTCGGGCAAAAATGTGCATCTGTCACATTGTGTATGCTAAGAGCTGGAGTTAACCAGTGTCCACTAGAACACACAAGTAAAGCACAAAGCACTGGTTGTTAGATAGATGGTTCTAGTAAGACAAAGCAGAAAGATCATGAGCCAACAAGAAAAAAGTATCTGAGCAAAAAACGGTGAATACAAAGTGTTTGTATCAGATCAACACAGAAATGGAGACAGCTGTGTTCAGACGGTGAAGCTACGGGAGTGCGATTCTTTTTAAATATCCTCTGGCGCCATTTTTAGTATGTGGGTTTAAAAAATACAGGGGGAAAAAACGTCACCACCAGAAGCACAAAGTGTGTCAGATCCACTTCCTGGCTTCGAGCTTAAATGTACAAATCCATCTGGACACGAGACCTGTCGTCTTGAGTGCGGACAGTCACCACGTGATGGAAAGCAGAGGCATGCATCCGTCAACACGCATCGGGAAAGGGGGTGACACTGAGGCAGAAGGGAGCCTGTGCGTTAGGAGGACAGACAGGCTGCCCAGAGTGCACAGGGCAGACAGCTGTGAGTTAAGAAGCAGGCTGCTCTGGACCTGCTCCCCTTGGGAACCACCCCAGCACCCCGCCCCGCCCGTCGCCCCTGCCCTGTCCTCATTTCCAATGGTCTAAACAGACACAAACTAAAAACTAGAGGGTTATGAGTGACACACGCTATCACTGACGACCTAGAGAGCACAACCAGGCAGTCGTAACCACAACCCTTCCTTCAATCTAACAGTTCCAAGGACCAAGTAACCGTGCATGCACAGGTTGCTCAATGCGGCACTGCTGATGAAAACACCTGCACTATCTGCGGAGGGCCACGGGAAGCCGGAGAAGGGTCCTCCCACGCCATGGGTCGCTGGGCAGCCAAGACAAAGGAAAGCATTCCCAAGGTATACTATGAGCTAGAGGAGAGGATGGTGGGCCCTCTACACTGCTCTCACACATTCACCCAGGTTTCAGCCAGACATTAAGTTACTCTGAGAAAACAAACGAGCTAGCAGCTGACATTTGACCCTTCTGGATGCTGTTACCATGGGCACATGTTAACTATTCAAATTGTGCTGGCTAGCTGTGTGTTTGGTGTTTTTTTTGGGGGGGGTCAGCTCAGACACGAGCTAGGGTCATCTGGGAAGAGGGAATCTCCACTGAGAAAACGCTGCTTCTACCACATTGGCGTGTGGGGTATTCTCCCGGGTGATGATTGACTTGGGCCGTCGTGGTTGATGCCGCCGCCGGGCAGATGGTCCTGAGCCATAAGAAAGTGGGCTGAGCGAGCCACGGGGAGCAAGCCAGTAAGCAGTGTTCCCCCATGGCTTCTGCTCCAGCTCCTGCCCTGGATGCCCTTCACAGAGGGCTCTAAGCTGCAAGTGGCTTTCGATCGTGATCATTACCACACTCGTAACGAAGCACACACTGAGGAGAGTTTAAAGACACAAGTGTCTGCGGGTGTGGGCACCTCCCGGACTGATAGCCACATTGTGAGCTCCTTGGCGCAGCAGCTCAGAGCTTGCTCCCCAGAACATTTGTTTCCCCAGCTCCGCTCACGTCTCCTCACCTGAGCCACTGTGGTCCGAGTCTCCATTCACGCCTTCCAGGAAGGGCACTCGAGACAGGGCTGGCTTCCCACGGCTGCGTTTGGGAGGCGTCAGACCACTGCACACAGAGGAGAGAGGAGAAATGAGCAGCTTTAATGGTAACAAAGCCTCTCCTGCTTTCCATCTCTGACAGGCGAGGAGCTACAAAGGCATGGAGGGAAAGACAGTGTCTCCATTTTCTTTACAGGCCATTAACCCATGGCACATGTGACCTGGAAGTTTCCACCAAAAACCAGTCCGCCCTTGTGGAAGGGCTGGTCCCCTGTGCAGGGGAGCATTTCAGTTGGAAGGTAGGCCACGGGGCTGGGCGTGGTGACGCACGTGTTTAGTCCCGGAGACAGAAGCAGGCGGATCTGTGAGTTCCAGGCCAGCCTGGTCTACACCATGAGAACCTGTCTCAGAAACCCCAAACCACAAGAACAACACTAACACAGAGGGAGGCCATCATCCAGCCCCTCCTCAGCCTCTCAGAGGATAGTCCGGCCCCAGGGAGGCCATCTCAAATCTGTCTAATCCGCACTCTGTGCTCCACACTCTTCCTCTTGAGAAAGCAATTTATTTTTGAGGTTCAAAAACTTGCCTCTTTTTCCAAATGTTCTATAACAAGCACATCTTTCCAGAATTAGCAAAGACATTTTTAAATTGAAAAAAATATATAAAATCCACTTCTCACTTTCAAATGGTTTGTGTGTGAAATTTTTCTTGGATAGGGATGGACCTTTTTCCCTAAAAGAGACTGATTTCTTTCTTTAAACAAGGCTACTGCAAAAGAGGTAAAGGCTGGTGGGTGAGACGGGTTAGTGGGTAGAGTGGCTTGCTGCCAAGCCTGAGTCGGATCCCCCAGGCCCACATGGTGGGAGAGTACTAACTCCTACAAGCTGTCCTCTGACCTCCACAAACACCACGGCATGCATGAACACACACACACACAACACTTTTAAAAAGGAAGTTAAATGCTGGGCATGGTGGCACATGCCTTTAATCCCAGCACTTGGGAGGCAGAGGAGGGCGGATCTCTGTGAATCTGAGGCCAGCCTGGTCTACAGAATGAGTTCCAGGCCAACCAGGGTTATATATGTAGTGAGATCTTGTCTAAAAAAAAAAGAAAAAGAAAAAGAAAAGGAGAAGAAAAAGAAGAAAAGAAAAAGAAAGGTAAACTATATATTAGACAAAGACAAGAAGTGTTAACCAAAGCTGAACTGAGGCCACCAAAGCGCTGGCACTTTAAAATAGCTCCTCATGCAATTTCAATGCACAATCTAGATCTGGGAGCTTCTGGGCAAGAATCACGTGGCTGGGGACCCCCAGCCCCATCAAGTTTAAAAAATAGCACTGCAGCTGGGCATGGTGGCACACACTTTCAATTCCAGTACTAGGGAGGCAGAGGCAGGAGGATCTCTGTGAGTTCTGAGGCCAGACCATCCACAGAGTTGCATAATAAGTCGCCGTCTTAAAAATAGATATATTGCTGATCTATAATTTTCAACCAGAAAAGGTGGTTAAAAGATATTCAGACTTTTACAGAAAAGCCGAAAGGCTTAGAAACCCCTAGGTGGATAAGACGCAGCAAGGGTAGGAATGGGTAGAGCGTGGTTCTCGTTCCGCTGAGTCAAAACTGAGTTTATGCTACGGAGACTCAGCTTAACCAAAACCATGACTCGCAGGCCCTCAGTAAACACAGGTGGGACCTGTTTGGGAAATCACACCAGCAAAACCCAATTCATACTGAGGATCCGTCCACTCACCCTACAGACCCGCCCACAGGCTTCAGAGACTGAGGTTTGTGCAGATGGAGACGCTTGTGATCTCACTAGGAGTCCAAGTTCACACCCTGAACCTGGAGATACCTTAGGACTGACACAGCAGCAAAGAGCGGGGCAGCGAGGACGAGTAAGGGCCAGCCTGTCCCACCGCTTCTGTGACCTGCCGAGCGGTACTGTGAGAACCCACGAGTGCACTACACCACGCACTCTGTCTGCTCCAGAGTGCCGGGATGGCCAGAAAAGTCCTCGGAAACCAGGCTGCAGCAGCACAAGCTTTCCGTGGTTCCGATGAGGCTACTGAGGCTTGCTTTGCAGACTGTCCCAAAGACTCAGGCCAATGCAGGCTGGCTAGTCTGCAGTTACACTCATACAATTTCCATCCATCTCCTCTCCAAGATAAAACGGGGAGAACTGACAGGCACTTTAACAACAGTGACTCACACCTCGTGAGTTGGAGGGATGGCCCACAAAAGGGGGTGTAGCTGGGCGAGGTGGGGCACAAATGTCATCCTAGCACTCGGGAGGTGGGGTCAGGGGGATCAGGAGTCCGAGTGAGTCCACGGTCTGGGGTACACGAGACTGATGCGGAGTGCGAGGTGAATGGGCAGGCGCTCGGACCCCCGTGATTCTCCTATGTCAGTCACCTAAGTGGTTAGGCCACCACGCCTGGCTTAAGTACCTATCTTTGAAGGAAGCCAGGAACTCCAACCTGAGAGCAAGCAAGAAGCATTTCTAACATTTGAAATCTGTCTTTCCTGGCCCTGGTAAACTGTCTTCGCCTCCGTCTACTCTCTGTGTCTCTGGAAGCTAGATAGGAGACAGCTAGGGCAATTTTGAGGTTTTGTAGGGAGGCCAGCGCAGGGCCTGCGTGTGACTGGAGGCCCTCGCAGCTCCAAAGCCCAGCAGGCAGAGTGAGTGTCAAGAGCATACACCAGAGAAGACTGTTCTGGAAGCCCTCAGATGCAGACTGACACAGCACAGGAAGCCTCTCAGTGCCTCCCTAAACCAAGGATTCTCTCGGTTGTCACTTCCCCTTGTGGCGCCAAGGCCCTCTCATCCAAGCCAGAGTCTGGAAGAACAGAAGCACGGGGCAATGAGCTCAAAACTCTCAGACTTGGGAGAATGCAGGTCCTGGTCTCAGAAATCCTTCCTTCGGGTTACAGGACAACAGAATGACAGGCAACCTGGAGCCTGTGGGGGAAAAGGGCCTTTAAATTTTCATACCCGCTCATTATTCCTCATTCCTACACAACACCTCTAGAGGCCGCCGCTGTGGGCACCGGGTTAGGGGACACATGCCTGTAATTCCAGCACCTGGGAAGCAGGTGCAAGGATTGAGAGTCAGAGGCTAGCTAGCCTGAGCTACTTAGTTAGATCCTATTTCAGAAAACCAGGGACTAAATCCAGACACAGTGGTATATGCCCGTAATCATCTCAGCACCAGGGAGACTGAGGCAGTAGAACTGCTTGGAATTCCAGTCTAGTCAGGGATGCACGGCAGGACCCTATATCGAGAAACAAAACAAAACCAAAAAAGGCTTGGGTTGTAACTTCTTGGCAGAGAACTTTCTGGCATGTGTGAAGTCCGGAGTTCAATCCTCAGCACCACAGAACAGAAGCCAAAACGAACCAAAGACCAATCCTATGAGACCCTATGAGGCTTAGTCAAAACCATGTCTTCAACAAGCTGGGACATCCAGGTGTGTATACACTGCGGGTGGGAGGGCAGGGGAGAGTTGGGGGGGTTCTCAACGGTAACATAACTGGGCAACAGGAGATTGAGCCCCACAAACTCAACAACACCATCTAGAGCAGATCTGAGAATCAAGGGTCAACCCTTTGCTTGCCCTTCAGGCTCCCAGCTACAGACCAGAGCCTGAGGAAACGGCAGCGGTGAGGTCGAGACGGACCTCTCAAGGCTGCCCCAGCTTTGGGGTGAGCATCCTTACCTGCCAGCTTCAAACGCCAGTCCTCCACTGAGACCCAGACTACATTCCGAGTCAGACCCGCTTTCTGCGTGCTCTCCAAAGCCGTTGGTCACACCTGCCGAGGACACGCAGAGTGAGCCCTAAGTGCAGAAGCATCCTTCCCTGACACATGCCTCTGTCGGACCCCACCTCAGAGGACTGGAACGGGTGGGTGCTGTCCCTCTCCTGGAAGGAGGGCGTCTTAGGTGGTGGAGGGGCCCTCACAGAGAGGACGTAGCCTTGGCGGTGAGCAGACTGTAGTTTCTTACTCTCCACACTTTGCAGGGAAAGTGTGCACACACCTGACCACCAAGGAAGACTCAGACTTCTGCACCCAGGCAGGCCTGCAAGTCCCCGGGTCTGCTCTAACTTCCATCCTCGGCTGTCTGGGAGTTAGCCTCTGCCTCTTGAGGAGCCCACCCTGCCTCACCTCTCCTGATAAACACTCAGAAGCCCGCCCTATCACCTAGCTGGCAACGGTAGCTTCCTTCTTCAGGGATGCTGGCAGGAGACACTGAGGCAGGATAAGGGCTCAGTGTCAACCACGCCTGGAGTATCTCACAGAGCTAGGGAGAGTTGAAGAAGGTGGCCGAGATCATCGCACAGTGGAACGTTGGAGCCCTGGCTCTAAGCCGGGCTCTGAGATACTGGCCCCCTCCCTTTGCGAAGTAGAGGATGCCGTTTGCTATGAGCAGCAAGGAGCCTCCGGCAGAGAGGACCTTTTCGCCATCCCAGGGTCGCCTTGCCGTGAAGGCTTCCTTGTCTCTGTGGAATTTCTAACTCCAGAATCCTAGAAGACTGGAGGTGGATCGGGCCCCTGACTTGAGAGCTGTGACAGACACCTTGGCTAGAAAACTGTGAGGCTGGCCATGCTTTTGAGAGCTGGTGCCTGAGCCAAGATGTCTCCTTCCTAACCTGGCCCTTCCTCTAACACGATGACCTCAATGTGAGCCGCAGAACCCAACTGTGACTTGCCTGTGAAGGCTCCACGCCTGCTTTCTGAGCTCCAACCAAGGTTTTATATAGAGGTGTTCCTGAGTGTCAGCAGGGACTAGGAAAGGAACACTGTTGTAGCACCCCCAAGCAGTTAGCGCGGCAAGTTAGTGGGCCTGTGTCCCCACTAACAAGGGCTTTCATTTTTAGGACAATGCTCTCCATGCTGCTTGGCTGAGACGCATACAGCTTGCCTAAGACAGTGCCTGATTAGAATATCTCAAGAGCAAATAAAGTGAAGGTAGGAACCATTTTATCACATGGAATCTTACATTCCCCTCAAGGCAAGTCCCTCTGAACACAACTGCTCTCAGCCTGTTTCCTCACAGAGGCCACTGGCAATGGCTGGCGGGAGGGAGAAGGCCCCACAGGCAAGGCAGAGCAGGAGAACAGACAGAGAAGAGCAAAAGAAGTGACAGGCAGGGTCACCTGAATCTCCCTCCTGCTGGGGGAACCGCTCCCCTTCACTGTCGCTGCAGCTCCTGCTCCTGGGCCGCTTCCTGGAACAGTGCTCGCCCTCCGCGCTGGCTGCAGAGGCAGGGGAGTCCGCAGCGCCGTGGTCCTCGCCATTCTCCAGGGTCCCGTCGGGACTCCTCTGCAGCTTCACCCCATTCTTGGCCTTCTTAAAGAGGACTGCCGTACGGCGGCCCACACCACCGAGAGGGGTGCCCGGAGGGCTGTCGGGGCTTACGAGAGACAGTCTGTCGAGGCCATTGTCACTGAGCAAGCACTGCAAGGGCTCGCTCCCTAGCGGCAGGGCTGGTTTCTCCAAGAGCTCATCATCCTCCACCCTCCGGGGCTTCAAGCGGCTGGAAGGTTTGCTGTCACTGATGGGTTTCAGGGTAGGGGGATCCGGAGGGGATTCCTGCTCAGACAGGGAAGGTGCGGGCCCGGTGGGCTCCAGGGTTGGTGGGGCGGGCAATTTGGAGTCATCTGCTAGAGAAAAAGAGAACCTGCTTGAACATTCTGGAAACTGTCTGCCCTACAGAGCCAGAGACCGAAGAATGGTCTATCCCACAGCTTTGATGCCTCTTTGGCCTTAGATCTAACAAAAATGAAGGAGGGGTAATCTCTGTCCACACTTAATAGTTCTCAATCCTCGCTGTATGTGTTGGAATCAACTAGGAAGTTTTATAAGAAGTCTAAGCCTAGGTTACACTCACAGGCCAAATGACCGCAAGTCACAAAGGGGAGATGGACGTCCAGTAAGGAGCTGACAAAGTGAGCCTAACAGTGTTGCAAATGTCACTCACACCTGAGAAAGCTACCTGCTGTGGCAGTTAGGTGAGGCTTCAGACCTACAGTTCTCACCCGTTGTCAGTTTCGTGAGAGCATACGGCAGGCAGAAACAGCGTTTGCAGACGGAGGGAACCCAGACCAAGTGCATTAAGTCAGCAGCTCCCAAAATCTGCTCCTGTCGAGGCTTTGCTTCCAAGCCAGAGCCCAGACCTCCTGACATGAACCTCTGCGACTTTATCATGAAACCCTCTGCGTGATGCCAGGGCAACTGGTCCACTGTGCATGACTCTGCCCTGCAGGAGTCAAGGAGTGGAAATCAAGTGACACGCTGACCGTCATATGGAAGTCAGGAAAGTCACCACGGTCACACAGCCGTCTGACGTCACATTTGGCTTCTCAATCATTTCCTGGATCTACAGTGAAACGGGCCAATCTCTGCAATTTGAGCCTTACCAAGTACAGGTGATTCCCATGTGCAGACAATGTGACAGGCCTCCCCAAACCTCAGGCAGAGGCAAGGGCAGGAGCCGGTGACATAGCTCTGTCCTCTCGGAAGGGAGAGCTCGGGAGCCACTCAGATCGCACACGCCCCTGGGTTTTGAGAATCACTCTCCCGCATCACTAAGGTGGAGGATGGTTTCAAAAGCTTCCCGGGTAACTCTAGTGAAATGTTGGCTGGAAATGTCACTTTACACTAGAGAAAGCCACCTGCTAGAATCAATTAGTGCTCGTACAGCTCTGCCTGGTTTGGGCCCACAGCCTTGGCCAGCTGGGATCAAAACCAAGAGTCCAGGCCACAAGACGGGTCTTCAGTTCTCTGCTTATCTTCTCACACCCGGTCTAACCTGTTCTCAGAGCTTCTGCACACAGCAGGAGAGAGCAAGCTGATCTAGCCAGGATGCACAGCACCACTGTATCAGGTGCAAAAATGCCTCAGACTCAACCAGTTAGTGCGAAGCTGCTGGATCCCTCAGAACCTCCCACAGTCCTGAACATCTGGGTGCCCTGGGAGTCCAAAATAATGTCAGAACTAGCCTCTACTCTGATAAATAGAGTTCACTCTCTACTGATCGCTAAATATTTGTAACAGCATCCCAAATGTGATGTGAAGGGGACCCCCTTCCCTGGGCCTTGCTTACCTGCAGAGTCAGACCTATACTCGGGGGAGGGTACTCTAAGATTTTAGCTCTACTCCTCCTACACCCACCCCAGCACCCTGCCTGCCTGTGACTCACCTCTGTCCCCATCCTCTTCTGGCTCCTCTTGCCGGGCCTGCTCTGGCACAGCTGCATCCGCCCAAGGCCCTGCTGACAGCTCCCCATTGGACACCGTCTTGCTCAGAGACAGCAGCTGTGATGATGACGGCTGTGCTAGCTTCTGCCGGAGGGCATTGATCTCCCTGCGCAGCATTCGGACACGACGGGTGCGGGCCCCGCTGGACCGCATGGCGCTCACCAGATCCAGTTTCTCCAGCAGCTCCTTCAGCTGCACCTCTGGGGACAGATGGGCCCGGTTCTCTGGGATGAGGATGTTGTCCACTGCCAGGGAGAAGGGAGAACAGAAGAGGCTGAAGGACATGCCTGGCGCAGGGCAGGAGAAAAGGGCTGAAGTGGTTTGGATGCAAAATACGCTCCTGGAATGCCCAGGCTGGTGACCTCCAGCAATGTCAGTGCAGGTCCTGGCCCAGAAGGGACGGGTGGGGAGGTGGGGAACATCTGCAGCTACGGACACGTGGCAAGCTTGTGGGCAGCAATGCCTGGGAGCTGGGACAGGCAGAGCGTGGAGCTCAGAGGCTCTCTACGTTCTGGTCCCCCTGCCCCGTGCTCTGGTGCTCCACTTTAGGGATGCAGAAGACTCCTGGTAAGGCCTTGGCTTCCCGGACAGACAGCTGCCCCTTTCCTGCCGCTCGCCATGCACTCAGTGCACCGTCTAACCCCACAATTATTGCAGCCCGCAGGAGCACCCGTCTGCCCTCAACCGTAGTCCTGCAGCGCTAAGGCCCTGGATCCTGGGCTTTGTGGGCCCTGTCCTTGTGCCTCTCTGCCTGGCCTTTTCCTCCCTACCCGTCAGGCTTCTCACCGTCCTCCCAGGAGAACCGGTAAAAGTCTTCCAGTTTGGGTGATTCGGGCAAGTGGGTGCCCCTCTCGGGATCGTAGCCGATGTTCTCCGCCTGCCGCCGGGCATGCCGCAGGATGGCCCCTCCCAGGTCCCGCAGGCGGACAGCTGCTCGGTGGAAAATTGTGTCTTTAGCATTATACTTCATGCAGTTGGTAACTATAAGGTTAAAGTCCTCCTCAAACTCCTCCAAGGTGTGGTACAGGTGAGATTCCAGCTTCCGCCTCATAGTAGAAAAATCCATTGGCTTGGATATGAATTCCAGGTAATCTGGAACCTAAACATATAAAACCTGTACAATTACAACAACTATTTATGAGCCACACAGGCGCACCCTTCACTGCTACTCTGGGCCTCCCAACTGTGGCCACGGCGGGCTCCCTCAGAGCCTCGGGGCCTGGTCCACCCTGACCTCCTAAAGACCCCTCACCGTGGGCACGTCTGCTAGCCTGCCAGACAGCACCCTGCCCTCAGTTCTGGATGCGCTGTGGCCCAACCCTTCCTTGGCCTACTCAGAGGTTCTTTCCAGGGCGGGCTTGCTGCTTGGAGGGGCGACTTGCCTCACTCAGGCTGACAGGCTCAGCAAAGATGTGCGCAGGGTCCTTCTCCTGCAGCAGGTCCAGGGTCGTCCTCAGCAGCACGGTGAACGGGGTCAGCTCCAGCTCCATGGCGGCCTGCTGAACCTTGACCTGTAATGAAGGCAGGAGAGGTCAGAATGCCTGACAGAGGCGCTGCATCTTTTCAACGGGACGGTCAATCACACACAACACATCTTCATAAGGTATGATGCTGACCACTCCCCCCGAGGATAAAGGCACCGACAGTGCTGTGACCTGAATATCTCCCAACAGTTCCCGTGCCAGGATCTGAACTCCCAGCGTGTGGGGCGGAGGGGTGCCGGCAGCTTGTGGGATTCAGCCTCGGATTACGAGTACTGGCTGTCGTGAAGGCACCACGCCCTCTCTGCCCAGCTCCAGAATCAGGAGCCCAGTGTGTGATAATCTATCATAGTGGTGGAGAACAGACTAGAAGAAACAAGCTACTTTACAAATGCTTTCTAGACACCAAGAACCATACCAGAACTTACAGAATAACAATAATTGATTTTAATAATTAACACTTTTATAATCCATGCTAGGTCCCAAGTAACAGCCTGAGCATTTCTTAAAGATCCACTCTTTAGTTACGTGTGTGTGTGTGTGTGCGCGCGCGTGCATGTGTGGGGGCCAGCCTGAGCACTGCGCGTAATGGTGAGTACACCAGGTGAGTACAGAAAAGACACTTCACAAGGAGGAAGCAGAGGCTCAGAGGGACTAAGTAGCTGGCTCCAGGTCACACAGCTAATGGGGCAGCGGGAGCACAGGACAGTGAGCTTCCACAGAGCGCCCCTGACCGCTGCGCCACACTGCCCCTCCCCCTGCATTCCCTCAGTTAATGACACAGTAACCGGAGCACAGATATGGTACTGGAAGTTTGGAGACATAATTGAGCTACCACAGGTTATCTGTTAAGAAAGCAACTGGGAAAGCGATTGAGCCTGGGTCTCTCAGTCCAAGCTCAATGATGAAACCGAATGTGAGCACATGCGCATCTCTGAGCGCTGAGAGCTCTCGCTGAGAGCGTTTGTGTGGGCTCAGGGTGACCGGGGAGTCCAGGCTCTCCCCTCGAGCAGCTCCTGAAGTTACAGTGGTACGCTGTCTGTTATCTTCCATGTGTGCCCTTACGTAAAACACCACAAAGCCATGGGCAGCACAGACAAGCTCCTGCTTCTTGTTCACATCAACACAACCCCGCCTACCTACCCACCCAGACCCAGGGCCTCCTCCTCCTCTTCTCAGAGGCAGGAAGACAATGTAAGCTACAGGACCAAGCCAGGATACACATTACAGTTTGACTGTGGAGGTCCTGAGACACCCTCCCTGACCATTCATGCTAGACACAGTGAGAGCTGCCCAGGACTCGCAGTGAAACTCAAGCTGTTGACCTAGGAGAGAAGGGCTTGTGTTTGAACTGAATGAAAGGAGAAGAAACAATTTTAACCCACGCCTCGAAAGCATGCGAGTAACAGCTGCTATTCTTGGACTAGAGAGAACAGTTTGGGCTTGTCACCGTTCAGTTAATCATATCTGCTCTCTGCCATGTGTGGCGATCTCCGGCAGAGCTCCAGCGGGGCAGAGTCACAGTACCGGTAACAGCGGCTACCGCCTCTCCAGAAACAACTGTGTACCAGGCACTAGTCTCATCCTTGAGCTGTCAGCTCCATCATTATCTCTAAGCTACAGATGAGGAAACAGAGGTGTTCAGAGATTAAGCAGTTTAATGTAACAGAAATAGAAAGTAACGGAGCCCAGCTTTAGAGTTGGCCTGGCGACACACCTCACGCTCCAAAGCCCCACGCCATGTCACCGACCTCATTCCCTGTGGTCTGTGGTCGGGGACTTAGAATGTTCTTGAACCAAAGCTGGAAACTTTAACTAATCCACAGATGTTTAAGGCCCAGTGAGAACCTGACCAGAGGCTGTCATCTTTCAGGGTCATGTGGTGGCTCCAGAAACTTTCAGAACAGTCAGGTCGGCCTCCCTCCAAAAGCTCCTAGATCTGAAACCCCAGGTGTGGGCCCAGGCGCAGATGAAGCTTGCATTCCAGCCCAAAGGAGCTGAACCACTACATAAGAAGCCACCAGACATGCCTGTCCAGTACCGAGTGGGCAGGCCATAGAGCCCACCATGCCCAGCCTGAGGGAGAGAGAACGCTGGCACTGGAGAAGCCGCAGAGGAGGACCCTGGGGACCTGGCTAACGCTTGGCTCACCTGCTCCCGCTTCAGCTTCTCCCTTTTGCGGATGAGCTCGATCAGCAGCCGCGCCCGCTCCAGATCGTGCCGCAGCTTCTGCCAGTACTTCAGCTCTTCCTTCACCGCGCTGGTCTTCTCGTCCTGCTCCCGCTGGGCAAGGCAAGAACCAGGGGGCTTGGGCCTCCTCCTTCCCACACTCCCTGCTTCAGCTTGAGTGCAATTAGGAACCAGTCCCTGCTGAGAGCCCCTCTCTCAACACCACCCGGGCCTCTCCTCCAAGCTTTCGGGTGCTATGATGCTTCTTCAGTGCTGCACAACAACAGGGAGGAGTAACCTGGGCTGCCTCCCCCCAGGAACCGCTCAGCTATGGCCCTCAGAGCCATCGAAAACTAGTACTTGGGGGGGGGGCGGTGAAGTAATCTCACCCCAGAGCTTTGCCTCGGCTAGAACACAAAGTGAAGCTTACTAGTAGCTTGTGCTCTGAACTTTGGTAAAACACCAAAAAGTCAGTGAATCCAGGGCCTGAGAAATTGCAGAGGACCTGGCTTATAACCTCCAGTAACTCCAGCTCTATGGGAATCTGCCTCTAGTCTCTACAGGCACCTGTAGTCCTGTGTACACACACGTACACACACACACACACACACACACACACACACACACACACACACACACACACACACACACACACCTGCCAGGCAACAGGCTACAGATAGGCCAGTAGCACAAATTACAGACAGATGGTCAGCACAGGCATAGAACTGAAGTTTGGTCAAACTAATCCAACAGGAAATGGCTTTGTTTTCATCCCTTAGGGCCACATGGATACAGTTTAGTGTTCTTTAGTGTTCTCTGAAGTTATCTTTAGCATCAACGAATGCAAGGTCTCTCCCTGCAGAGGGGGCCTCCCTGCCGCCAGTGTGAAGGCCTCGGGAGTGCTGGCAGACTTCCTGGATAGGTCACCAGAGGGTGACTGGAAGGCTGGGTGTGCCCCAATCTCTACCATCATCCCCCCAACCTCACCTTCCTCCAGAAGCCCCCAGTCACCACAGCACCTACCTGCTCAGCGTTTCTCTGGGATTGCAAGTGGGAGTGCAGGCGCCTGATGAGGGGGACACCATTCCGAGCTTGCCGTTTCAACAGCCAGTAGCTGTGGAGCCGTTGCATGAACTGGTTTTTCCTCTGAAAGGAAAGACCACTACAGATCTTGTTCAACCTTGAGTAGAGGCACAGGGAAGTGAGAGAGAGAAGCAGATCAGTAGGAAGCTCAGTTACACACAGCTCTGCATCCTACCCAGATCTCCGTTCACTTCTGAACCTTACTTCTGGGAGACACAATAAAGTGAGCAGGTGCCTCCCCTCGGGAGAGCTGAGGAAAGACAGCAGAGTCAAGCAGCTCAGACCCGCTTTCCGCCTTGCCTTGCAGTCCTGATCTTCTCAAGGAACCCTCCCACAGAAGTCTGGCTGCCTGTTGTCACATGCTTTCATCCAGGTACCGAGAACAGGCTTGTGCTCCCGAACCCACAGCCTCCTCTTGATAAAGCAGCAAAAGCAAATGGGAATCTGAGTAAGCTGTGTGTTATGTGGCCAGTTTCCTGCCTTTTGTGGCTGAGGAGATCACCAGATCCTAGAATAGCCCACATCCAAGCCCAAAGTGTGCTTTCTGCACCCAAACGTAACCTCTGACCTCTGAGGGGTTGTGTGCGTGTGTGCATATGTGTGAGAGATGGGGTCTCACCAAGACACCCAAGCTGGCCTGGTACTTAGGATCCTCCTGCCTCAGCATGTAACACTGTACCTAGCTGACTCTGATTTTTCATTTAAAAACTCTTAGCATCCTAAAAACGCTTAATTTTAAACCAAATGGAAAGAGGAAAAAAACAACAACAAAAACCTAAATATATAAGGGGATGGAAGCTCTAAAACCATAACCAGCACAGAGAAGCCTTAAGATCCGGGTTTAAATTGGTAACACTTGTGGGGGGCAGAGCAGCCCCGTCCCCACCTCCCCAAGGATGGACGGGCACCTGAGGGGCTCGGGCTGGATAGACCAACGCTCCTAGCGCAGCTTGACAGATGGTGGCCCCAGGTGGGGTCTGAGCCCATGACCTGTCACTACGGTACACGCCCAAAGCAAGAAAGGCTCCAGAGCTGACTTTCCTCTGCCTCGTCTCTTCGCTCCATGCCTCGCAGAGAGAGCTAAGTGTAGCTGACCACAGTGAAACTTAAGTCAACGCCTTCTCCGTCTACGGTCATCTCTCGCCCCGAAGCCAAGCTTGCCTAGGCCTTTCCCTAGAGGACAAAGCCCCACCGACACCCACGCCAATCACACCTGCCGCCTGGCCATGGCGGGGTCCGTAGCATTTGTGCAGGTAGGGGACGAACAACATAGCAGCAGCAGCAGTAGCAGCCACCGTTTATTGAGCGCTTACTATCTGCCAGGTACTGTGCTAAGGATTTGACTCTTACCGTCCCCTTTATTTCTAGCAGTCCTATCTGGTGAGTTCACTCACTCGCAAGCCCAGGCTTAGAGCAATTGAGCAACTTACCAAAGGTCACACAAGTGTTAAACGGTGTGGATGTTCTTAGCCAGCAGAGCTGGCTGCTGGGAAAGGCTCCTCAAACAGCAACCGTGACAACTGGGAGCCAGCCGCAGGGCAGAGCCACCCTACAAAGGGGACTAAGCTCTGACCCAGTTACCTCGAGAGGTAATCAAGACCAGCTGTGTCTAGAAGACACACCCAGGGTTGCTGAAGTTCTAAATTGGGCCAAAGCTCGGAGTAAGAGCCTCCCCGTCCAGATCTCGTTCTGTTATCTTCCCAGAGGCAAGTCTGGCTGCCTGTCCCCTGGTTCAGCTGATTTCCTACCACCTGCC
This sequence comes from Cricetomys ansorgei, assembly GCA_026225945.1. Classification (NCBI taxonomy): domain Eukaryota; kingdom Metazoa; phylum Chordata; class Mammalia; order Rodentia; family Nesomyidae; genus Cricetomys; species Cricetomys ansorgei. The sequence continues at coordinate 134,791 of JAMJFZ010003684.1, forward strand.
AGTACTCCCTTAACCCTTAATGAAGACTCAGGAAGCAGAAGACAGCCTAGCACTTACAGTCCAGAATCTGTCCCTTTCCACCTGGCCCCATCCCTTAGAACAGGAAGTGGCATGTAGTAAGGGCTCAATAAACACCTCATTGAGTGAACAAAGGTGTGAACAACTTTACCTCCTGTAGCTGCGGTTCCTTCATCTGGGAATGTGGGAGAGGGCGCAAGGACTACATTAGATGAATACACTCTGAGAGACTCCTTCCTTCTCTGAGACTGTATACTTCTCATTCTTTTTTTGGACAGGGTCTCACTGTGCAGCCCTTGCTGGCCTAGAACTCACTCTGTAGACCAGATTGGCCACACACACCTGAATCACAGAGATTCCTCCTGACTCTGCCTCCAGAGCGCTGCGATCAAAGGTGTGCGCCACCGCTGCCCAGACACGCTGCATATGTTTTAAAGAAATCACCCTCCAGGCGGCTTCTGCTGGAAAGTCTTCCCTGCTAAGCTCCCAGCCCTCCAACAGTCCCAGCCACCGCACTGACAGTATGACACAGGCAGGCTGACCTCTCTACAGACTCTGAGGGAAGGTCCAGGTGGCTCAGGTATAAAGCTGAACTGTCCCCTAGATTTAAAGCTTCTCAAGAGGAGGACCGGCCTCCTGCATCCCTCGTAAATAAGAAGTCCCCGTCTTTCCCAGAACAGAGCTTTTGGGAAGGCAGGTGTCAAACCCTTAACACGGGAGTTCCCCGTTAGGAACAGTTCTGTCCCGTGGGGGGTTTGGGGAGCCTGTGCGAGAGCCCTTGGGGTTGTCACAAAGAAGAGACAACGTGAAGGATACAACCAACATATACGAAGACCAGAGATGATAACAGCCTAGAAATCCATGGAACAGCTGAACTGTGGGAAATTATCCTATTCACAATGCCAGTTAGTGCCAATATGGTAACTACCGCCTTAGATACACTGTCGCCCGAGCTCCTAAGCAACGCAAGTAATTCATGTTACTCTGAACCAAAGGAAACACGTTACTCTGAGGGCACCGGCAAAACCACGGAACAGGCCCAGGTGCCACAGGGCAGGCTTAAATCAGGGAGCACGGGGGGAAGACCAAAGCCAGAGTCCCTCGAGAGCCCTTCTGACGAGGCTCACCTGTAAGAGGGTATCTGGGGGACAGTGACCATGGGCACCGCGGTGGAGGGTGTTTCTCGGCCGGCCTCCTCTGGCTCCTTCTTGATCTTCTGCTTTAAACTCATCTTATTCTTCTTGGACACGCCCTTGAGGGGGCTGCCCACCCCGCCTTGGCCTTCCTGACCCTCCTCTTCTGCTTCGTCCTCGCCCTCCTCCCCGCAGCCCTCTTTCAGCCCATCCTCATCGCCCGCCTCACTGAGGCTCCTGGGCGAGTCGCCCTTCCTCCTGGCGGTGGCGACGTGTGGCGAGTGGGCCTCGCAGTAGGCCGTCTTGCGCACGGTGAAGATGGTGCCGTTGAGGCTGGTCTCTCTCATGGGCTCGATCTTCATGAAGAGCCCCGCCCGCTGTGCGCAGGTCACGTGGAAGGCGGTGTAGCAGTTCACTTTGTGGCACTGGATGGCTGCGCCCAGCCCCTTCTGCTTGCAGATGTAACAGGTCAGTTTCCAGCGGGCGGGCGGGATGTTGTCGATGCCCTCGATGGGCTCCAGGAACACGGTGTTCGCGAAGCAGACCTCGGGGATCCAGATGGCGCAGACCACGTGGGCCCAGTGGCCGTCGCTGGTCTGTTTGAAGGCCCCGCCTTTGTTGGGGCACAGGACACAATCCACGGGCCGAGAGGGAGACTGCAGGCAGCAGCGGCAGAGCCACTGGCCCTCGGGGATGTAGGGCACGCCGTAGCACTCCTGGTGCACGGCCAGGTTGCAGATGTCGCAGAAGAGGATGACGTTGCTGTTGTGGCACTCATCGTCCAGGCACACGCAGCAGCAGGCGTCCTCGTCGATCAGCGACTGCTGGGCCCCGCTGCTGCGGCTCTCCAGGTACGACTCCTTCTCAAGCCGGTCCACCAGCAGCTCGAAGGTGTCCGCCGACACCGGGCTGTGCCCGTCTACTCGACGCTTCTCGTTGACCATGTCTAGCCAGGCGAGGTCCTCCTCGTCCATGTCATATTCTACCTCTGCGTCCAGGTCTTCCGGAGGCTTCTCGATGTAGCGGTAATAAGCGGCGGGTAACGGGGGTGCCTCCGGCTGGCTACCCGTGTCCACCACCCGGAAGCTGGGCTGTGGGAGGTGGAAGGAGGCGCCGGAAGCATGTTTGGAGCAGGACTCCTTCTTCTTGCCCTTGGAAGAGGGTTTCTTGGACTTGGCAGGGAACTGAGGCTGCTCGCTGTTTTCCTTGTTACTGTTGCACTCCGTGATATCCTGAGCAGTTAGCTCGTCTTCAGTGATGATCCTGAGCGGGTCATAAATGCTGATCCGGTGAAGGCGGCCGTCGATGTCCACCTCGACAATCCTCTGGGCTTGGGCATACGTCAAGGTCTCTCGTGTGGGGGAGCACTTAAGACTGTATGGGGACGGGGATCTCCGGCCCTCGGCATTCTGCCGTGACTTCCGGCGAGGCTTCCTCATGGCAACTGGAAACCACGAAGACAAGCCTAGGAGAGAAGGCCACAAAACGTGAACTGGATGTCTCGTTCACCCTTCCGTCTGGCCGGGTGGCACCTGAGCTCCGACTTCCTTTCCTCGGTCTAAACTGCACCCCTCTAAGGTGTCCACAGGGCACCACCCCCTGAGTCATTTCACAGCATCACATAGCAGTGAAACTTGATTTCTGATTACTTAAAATTGCAAATCCCAGCCAGGTGGTGGTGGCGGAGGCGGCTGTGCAGGACTTTAATCCCAGCACTCAGGGAGGCAGAGGCAGGCAGATCTGAGTTGGAAGCCAGCCAGGTCTACAGAGTGGGGTTCCGAGGACGGCCGGACGGAGAAACCCTGTTACGAAAAAAAAACAAAACAGTGAATTTCTCACAACCTCCAGCATTGGCCTGTTCATCCGATTTTTATGGTTTAGTAACACCATCTTCTAAGCTACGTAATTACCTATTTACTGTGTTTATTATCCTCTACTTCTTCAAGCTAGGTGAACTCCATGGTGGAAGGAGGTGCCTGTCTCATGTCTGGAAGGGTGCCTAGGTAAGAGAGCACTGGTAAGTGCTAGGTGATTGAGATCAAATACTGTGTGTGTGTGTGTGTGTGTGTGTGTGTGTGTGTGTGTGTGTGTGGTGTGCATGCACCTGCTCATTCAAGCACACACAGGAGCCAGAGACTGAGGTCGGGTGTCTTCCACAATCATGCTCCACTTCCTTTTTTGAGAGATCTCAGTGAACTTGGGCTCTGTGGTTTCAGTTAGATAGTCAATGAGCACCTGAGATCTGCTTGTCTCTGCCCCCTATACTGGAGGGGTTGTAGACCTCCTTTGACTAGACTTCAGGTGGGTGCTGGGGATCACACAGGGGTCTTTATGCTTACCAGTAAGCCCTCTGAGCCGTCTCCCCAGCCCTGGAATTATTACCATCCCTGTCCTCAAGGAGCCCTGTCCAACTAAAGGGACAAACGTAGGCAGATCCTTCTGTATGATACAAGGTGAGGTCTGATGTTGTAGTGATACATGCAAGGCCATGAGCTGGTGATCATGGGAAAAGAGGAGATGCTTATCGCTCCAGAGAACAAGAGACTAAATGAGAAAGGACTGCTTCAGCCTAGGAGCTCAAGGCCAGCAACAAAGCATGACCATGTCCTTTTTGCTTGTTTGAGACAGGATCTCTCTACAAAGCCCTGGCTGACCTGGAACTGAGTATGTTGGCTACTATGCCCAGCTAAGATCATGTTTGGTTTTGTTTAAAAAGGGGGAGGGAGCTAGGCGGTGGTGATACACAGCAGAGGCAGGTGGAGCTCTGTGAGGAATTCCAGAGAAACCGTGTCTTGGGGAAAAAAAAGTGGGGGGGTTGAGGGGGGCTTGGCAAAGACAATTATTTCAAACTTTATAGATGAAGAATGAGCTCCATCAGAGGATCAAAATGTCACTGGTGTAGTGCTGGGCTTAGTAATCCCAGCAGAGGCAGGTGTACCTCAGTGAGTCTGTGGCCAGCTTGGTCTACACAGCAAGTCCCAGGCCAGCCAAGACCCTGTCTCTAAAATAAATAAATAAGCAAGTAAGTAAATAAATAAAGTGAAATCACAGGTCTAAAGCTTCTCCCAAGACAACTGACCGAGTTAGATGCCCTATCTCTTGGCCCTGTCAAGGTATAAAGACATCTGAAATGCTTCAAACTATAGTATGCAGGGTATTTCCTGAAGAAGGCGGCGCTTAAGATAACTGCTTAGACATTTCCAACCACAAGCTTTGGGAATGCCTCTAAGAAATCTTTTAAATTTTAAGTAGCCTGCCCGGGATCTTCACTGGACTCAAGGACAAGTTGACTGGGACAGGATCTGATGTGAATTCTCAGTGTACTATTGCCCCAGAGATCGCTCCCCCGTGAAACTTGTATCTAATCTACCCTTGTGTAGCAGAGAAGTCCTACACTTCCCACAGCATTCTCTGACGGTGGGGAACCGTGCCAACCCCCCGAGGAGCAGTGGGCAGGCAGTTACCAAGGCCATCGTTACAAGGAAGATAGTTCGGCGAGCTTTAACAAACTACAGTGGCCTTTTCTTTTTTAGTATTTTTCACAACTACGTGGGGAAGACTGTGAGGACATTATCATCTCCATTTCAGGCATGAGCAAACAAAAGCTCGGGAGAGGATGACTCAACCAAAGCTGATGTGAACCCAGATCTTCTGTTCAAGCAGGGAGGTTCAGAACAACCAGCGAGACGCCATGGTCTCTACACAGATGTCCTGTGTCAATCTTGGTTCTAATCTTGGTCTTACGTAACCTGGACAAAGCTTTTAATTTCTCTGTGAGTCAATAAAACGAGGGTAGTGCTGGATGTGCTGGCACGATTGTAATCCCAGCGCTTGGGAGGCAGAGGCAGGCTGATCTCTGTGGAATCTGAGGCCAACCAGATATACACGGTTTTTCAGCCACAGCACACAGTGAGACTCTCCCTCAAAAAAAGGGAAGATAGATGGAAAGATAGCTCGGCAGTTAAGAGGTCCTAGGTTCGATTCCCAGCACCCATGCTGTGGCTCACAACTGTAACTCCACTTTCAGGGTATTGGAAGTCCTCTTCTGGACTCCACCAGGAACCAGGCATACAACCAGGCAAAAAACCCATACACATAGAAATAAAACCAAAGGAATTTAAAAATTAAAAGTAAATAAAAGATCAAGAACTCCTACGTTTTTGTCGTTGGTTCTGTTTTGTTTTTCAAGACAGGGTTTCTCTGTTGTAACTCTGGCTGGCCTCGAACTCACAGAGATCCACCTGCCTCTGCCTCCCGAGTGCTGGGATTAAAGGCGGGAGCCACCACCACCCAGCAAAAACATCTACTTCTGAAGGAAGAGCAGTTATCACTGACAACCATAGTGAAGAGGCCTTTCAACCCCAAGGTGTGGCTTAACACCAACCTGGCTGGCAGGCACACACCACCGTGCGGAGCCCAAGGAAACACAACCACCACAGCAACTCTGCGGAGGTGCCCAGGGCTCTGGGGGTACACCGGATCGCTCCCGAACGTCAAGGTCTCGGAAGCAGCCCCAGCCAACAGGCCCTCCAAAAGCGAGGAGCCTCCGGGGAGGGAAACACAGACTTCAGGATCAAGTCTGAAGAGTCTCCAGAGCTCCCTCCTACCCATCCTGGAGTCTCAGAAACCGGCTCTCGACCCACCGAGTTCCAGTCGCCGTGCCCGCTCGGGGCTCCCCACTCGCAGGGAGCGGATCCCAAGAAGGGGCAGGGCTGCGGCTGAGGGACACGGAGAGAGTTTCGCCTACCGGGAGCTAACAGCTAGACTAGGTTGTTGGGTGTTTTTGGCGGGAGTTTCCTCACGTACACAAGTCGTCGTCCCCCACAGACACACTCCCTAGTATCCCCGACACCCCCTTCGGAGGCGTTCTCGGCTGCCCCTGAGCCCAGGTCGCCCACCTCACCCTGGCCCCCGAATGAGGAGTTTCAACAATTGGACGGAACCCGCCCCCCGCACGCCACACGGGAGACTCCGGAGACCAGGGGAGCCCCCAGACGAGGTCCCTGCCCCTTTCAAAGGGCACCTCTTCCAGAAGAATCTTCACGTCCCCCATCCAAGGAGAGAGGAGAGAAACATCTCCTCAGAGACCAGAGGGTAGGCGCACCACAGACTGACGCGGAGTCCGACCCTCGCCGAGAAAGCCAGCGGCAGCGAACGCGGGGGAGGGGGGGGCGGAGGACAGAGATGTGAGCACTTATTGGTCGCTCGGCTTGCCTGTCAAAGGGAGACCCGGGCGCCAAGGGCGGGCCCTCCGAGGGCGGGACTCTCCGCTAGCCGGACCAATAGGAGAGCACGGGGAGGGCGGGGCTTAGCCGCTCGGCTGCCAGGACCGGGGAGGAACAAGATGGCGGGTGCGGGAGGGGGTCCTCGCTTTGCAGCTCCCCCTCGCGCGCCTTCCCCGTCCCCCGCCGCCGCCCTCGCTCCAGGGGAGAGGCTCGCGCGTCACCCCCGCACCCCAGCGCGACGCCCCGCGCGCCCGAGCGGCCCCCCGCGCGCGCAGCGCTCGGCCCCCGCCGCCCCCGCTCGCTCCGGCCCCGCCGCCGCCCCCATTTTACCTCAGCCGCCGGCCGGGCCCCTCGCTCCGGGGGGCCCCCTGGGCGCGGGCGGGCCGGGCCGCCGAGCAGCTCCGCGCGCGGCCCGGCTGAGGGAGCGCGGCCTCCTCCCGCGCCGGCCCTCCGCTCCGTCTCCCCCCGGCCCGGCCGCCGCTCCCGGGGGAGGAGGGGGAATGGAGGAGCCGCCGCCGCCGCCGCCGCCACGGAGCCCGGCCGAGGGGAGGGAGGGATCAGCCCCCAGGCAGGATCCGCCCCTCGGCCTCCCCCCGCCACCTCCACCCCTTCCCTCGCTCCCTCCCCGGCTCCAGCCGCCGCACGCGAAGCGGGAGCGCGAAAGCGCGGGGAGACCGGAGCGGATCCCCCCGCCCGAGCCCGCGCGGCGGCGGCGGCGGCGGGGAGACGGAGCGGCGGCGCCACCGCCACGGGGCACCGTCCCCGGCTCGGCCTCACGGTGGCGGTGCGGACGCGGCGGGGCCGAGCGCCGGCAGCCCGCGGGCCTGCCACGGAGCTGATCCGGTCGGGGTTCCCACCGAGCCCGATGCCGAGGCCTCTCCACCCCGGTTAGGGTGGCGGGGTTGCGTGCAGCCCCCCCCGTGCACCTAGCAAAGCTTGCATCAGGGACCGCCCCCAAGTGCAGCCCCCCGTGCACCCCACAAAGCTTGCACCGGGGGTCGCCGGCCGCCCAGAGCTGGACCCCCATGTACCCCACAAAGCTTGCACCAGGGACCGCCCCCAAGTGCAGCCCCCGTGCACCCCACAAAGCTTGCAACGGGGTTCGCCGGTCGCCCCGAGCCGGAGCCCCCCGTGCACCCCACAAAGTTTGCACCGGGGGTCTCCGGCCGCCCGGAGCTGGACCCCCGTGCACCCGCAAAGCTTGCACCAGGGACCGCCCCCAAGTGCAGCCCCCCGTGCACCCCGCAAAGTTTGCACCGGAGGTCGCCGACCGCCCCGAGCCGGACCCCCCCGTGCACCCCACAAAGCTTGCACCGGGTCCGGACGGCGTGCGGTTTCCACGCGCGCGGGCGGCTGCGGGGCTCCCAGGTAGTCGTCCTCCACAGGTCCCCGGGACAGGGTCTAGCGTTGTCCACCCGTCCCCTCCCCCGTGAGGACGACGGGGAGAGCCCGTGTCTGTCTGTCGTGAGTACGGGTGGGCCTCTGGGTCCACACCAGGCTGCAACAGACCTCACTTTCCCGGCTGTATTTAAAAAAAAAAAAGTCAACGTGAAAGTTTGGCAGTCCGCTTACGCGTGTCTCGCAGTTCCGCGTGTCATCCGGGCTCGGGGAATGCTTTTCTGGCCAGGAGTCGGTTAATCCGACGCACTGAGCGGCTTTCTGGAAGATGCCCGCCTGGCAGAGAGCAACTGCAGGCTTGGAGGTGCATTCACAGTGGCTTCTGATAAAAGGAAAATAAGCGTAAGGAGAGGCTGCCCTGCCACCCGTGTCCCCGTGGATCTGAGAGCTCACCGCTCGCGGCCCGTGGCCGAGGTCTTGAGCGCCAGGACTTGATGACACTTAGGAAGGATGTGTGTGAGCTGCCATCGGGGATGAAGATGAATGGCGTATTTTGAAAGCGTTTCCTCTGCCTGCGCGGCGGCCGAAGAGACTTTCACAATTGCATGCTTGGCTCTGATGCCCAGGACCCGGGTGCTAGCTACAGTTGGCTTAAGCTTTTAGGTCCGAGTCTCCTAAACGTTGACATCGGAGTACAGGTGTTCAGCACCCCGAGTAAGTCATTCAGAGGTAACCGGTTCGGGGAAACAAGGAAGTTAGTTTTCGTTGCAAGGATGTTTTCTCGATAGATGGTAATAACCGTACTGCAGAAATAACCAATTTTTAAGAAGGAAAGGGCGTGGCTTTGGAGCTGAGCAAGGGCAGGGCACTGTTTTGAAAGCTTTGAGGTTGAAATGCTGTGAGTTAGTCAAGTGTTCTGAAGCTTGGGGGCACAATGCTTGGAGGGAAGGTGTGGAGAGGTTAATTGAGCACAGGGAAACCCTGGATGAAAAGATTGCGATTACTTTTAGTTAGAAAAGAATCTTGAACAGAAATAGGGATTCCATGTCTTGTCCTTTCACAATGCGGAATATAAAGTCTTTTATTTTCCGACAGTGTCACGCATGTGTACCCGGGGCACGTGATTCTTGAACTGCGATCTTGTAGTCTCTTTGGCATGACCTGGTTTGTGTGGTTGGGAGGGATCCTTTCTCACCACAATGAACAAATAAATACCTTGAGATGTCCCGTTCGCCCTTGCAGTGACTTCAGTGCCATTGAAAACACATGGCAGTCCCCAGCCCCCACCCCACCACCCCCACCACCCCCCACCCCACCCCGTTGGTTTTCCTAAGACCTGACTCAACCCACGTCTCTCTGACACGCTGGCCCCCACTTTAAAAGTGGTAACGTTACAGCCACGCTGGTTTTCCTTTTGGACATGTGAAATTGGTTTTCTGTAGCACAACGTCACACATACCCGGTTCTCTGGGAGGTAATCTCAGATGTAACATGCTACAATTATGTCATTAAAAACAAATTTAGATCAGAAATCCCAGAGGCATTAAACTTAATTCGCTTTCATCTTCAGCTATTTTAAAGAGTTGGAGTTCATCGATCCCTGGCCTGTCCATTAAACAGTGCTATAATTAAGTTCAACAAAACAAAGAATTTGCCTTTGACTATAAATATTTTGGAGGGAGGTTTGTTTTGCTTTTTGGAAACAGGGTTTCTCTGTTGTAGCCCTAGCTGTCTCAGAACTCACTCTGTAGACCAGGCTGGCCTCGAACTCACAGAGATCCTCCTGCCTCTACCCCTGGAGTGCTGGGGTTAAAGGCGTGCACCACACCCACCCTGCCTAAATATTTGTTTCTGTTTTAATTTTTTCCTCTTTTTTTTATTAAAACTTTATCGTGAGCCCTATACATATCTTTAATCCCAGCATGGAGGAGGCGGATCTCTGTGAGTTCCAGGCCATCTTGGTCTACGTAGTAAGTTCCAGGCCAGCCAGGGCTACACAATGAGAGCCTTACTGAACAAAACAAAGCAAAAAAACTTTATTGTGAATAGCTTGTAATTACAAAACACACACACCAAAATTAGCCAGACCCAGAGTTCACGGAGACAGAAGGCTTCCCTAAAGCTAGAACAGCCATTCCGAAGCTGTGGAGCTTCACGGTGGATTCTACACGACCACTATCAGAAATATTTCTTAGCCAGGCGACGGTGGCGCACGCCCTTAGTCCCTGCACTCAGTTCCAGGCCAGCCTGGTCTACAGAGTGAGCTCCAGGACGGCCAGAGTTACGACAGAGAAACCCTGTCTCGAAAAACCAAAAAATAAATAAATAAAAGAAAAAAAAACGAAAATATTTTTAATACACAAGAAAAATTAAAAAATCAATGAAAGAGCTGAAACTAGAAAAATATTTAGCTGTGTATCTTCTTTTTTATCACCCGCATCCTCATCTGCATCTTGCCTTTCCTCATGCCTGTTCTGCATGTCAGCTTGTTTCCATGTGAACATATATGTTAAAGGCCAGGCTAGCATATGAGGGATTCCTCTCCTAACGAGCACCCTGACCCTTCCATTCTTCTACAATGCTTACTTCGCTTTCTGAGTATTTTTCTTTAATTGTATTTACTTACTTAGCACACTCCTACCTCAGGGCCCAGGTTGGAGGTCAGAGGGCAACCTGCAGGAGGCAGTTATCTCCTTCTATGGTGTGAGTCCAAAGGGTTTACCTCATGTCTGCAGGCCTTGGGAGCAAGGGCCTTTACCCACTGAGTCAAAAGCAGAAACGAACGTATTTATAATAGGAGAGTGTTTGGCTACTTAAAACTAGAAGAGACACGAGAAGGAAGTCTCTTGTCTCCACACACTTGGTCCCACCTGGTGCACCCTGCAGCCCTGCAACCCAGCAGCCCCTCAGCCCAGCAGCCCCTCAGCCCTGCAGCCCCTCAGCCCCGCAGCCCCTCAGCCCTGCAGCCCCTCAGCCCCGCAGCCCCTCAGCCCTGCAGCCCTGCAGCCCAGCAGCCCCTCAGCCCCTCAGCCCCTCAGCCCCGCAGCCCCTCAGCCCCGCAGCCCAGCAGCCCCTCAGCCCTGCAGCCCCTCAGCCCTGCAGCCCCTCAGCCCCGTAGCCCAGCAGCCCCTCAGCCCTGCAGTCCCTCAGCCCTGCAGCCCCTCAGCCCCGTAGCCCAGCAGCCCCTCAGCCCTGCAGCCCTGCAGCCCTGCAGCCCCTCAGCCCCTCAGCCCCTCAGCCCTGCAGCCCTGCAACCCAGCAGCCCCACAGCCCTGCAGCCCTGCAACCCAGCAGCCCCTCAGCCCTGCAGCCCTGCAACCCAGCAGCCCCACAGCCATGCAGCCCCTCAGCCCTGCAGCCCCTCAGCCCCTCAGCCCCTCAGCCCTGCAGCCCTGCAACCCAGCAGCCCCTCAGCCCTGCAGCCCTGCAACCCAGCAGCCCCTCAGCCATGCAGCCCCTCAGCCCCGCAGCCCCTCAGCCCCGCAGCCCAGCAGCCCCTCAGCCCTGCAGCCCCTCAGCCCCGCAGCCCCTCAGCCCCGCAGCCCCTCAGCCCCGCAGCCCCTCAGCCCCTCAGCCCTGCAGCCCCTCAGCCCTGCAGCCCCTCAGCCCCGTAGCCCAGCAGCCCCTCAGCCCTGCAGTCCCTCAGCCCTGCAGCCCCTCAGCCCCGTAGCCCAGCAGCCCCTCAGCCCTGCAGCCCTGCAGCCCTGCAGCCCCTCAGCCCCGTAGCCCCTCAGCCCCGCAGCCCCTCAGCCCTGCAGCCCCTCAGCCCCGCAGCCCCTCAGCCCCGTAGCCCCGCAGCCCCTCAGCCCTGCAGCCCCTCAGCCCTGCAGCCCTGCAGCCCTGCAGCCCCTCAGCCCCTCAGCCCTGCAGCCCAGCAGCCCCTCAGCCCCTCAGCCCTGCAGCCCCTCAGCCCCGCAGCCCCTCAGCCCCATAGCCCCGCAGCCCCTCAGCCCTGCAGCCCCTCAGCCCCACAGCCCTGCAGCCCTGCAGCCCCTCAGCCCCTCAGCCCTGCAGCCCAGCAGCCCCTCAGCCCCTCAGCCCCTCAGCCCCGTAGCCCAGCAGCCCCTCAGCCCCGCAGCCCCTCAGCCCTGCAGCCCCTCAGCCCCTCAGCCCCGTAGCCTAGCAGCCCTGCAGCCCCTCAGCCCCTCAGCCCTGCAGCCCATGCCTTTGTTATTGCTTCATTGTCTTCTCTGGCGCACCCTGACAGGAGCTCTCTGAAGGGCCCAGTGCTGCGCCCCTGGATTAGTAAAATACACACACGTGACAAGAAAAAACATAGGCCTTGACTGATTGTTAAGTTGTTTCTAATAAAATATTCCTTCCTTCAGTACTTGGCTAAAAGAATTCTGGAGACACAGTTGGGAAGAACGTTGGAGGCGAAATCGTACTCTCAGGCTGTAAGGAAAATGATTTAAGGTTAGCGAGATTAAAAATAGGATCGTGGGGATGGAGAGACGGCTCGGCTGTTCTAAGAACAGCAAGGTCTTTGCTCGCACCCCGAAAGCCGAAAGCACCGGTCCGCTCAGTGCTAGCTGCTCTTCTTTTCTCTAGTACCCTTGTCTGACCAGCAGCTAACTGTTTTAGATCCAAGAACAGCACTTTGCTGCTCCTTCCTGTGGTTCACAACTGTCTGTAAGTCCCCCTCCGGGATCTGGTGATCCCTTCTGGCCTCCGCAGGCATCACCAGAACCTGTGCAGTCACAACCACGCACATGTGAATAAAACCAAAATCTAGAAAACGGTGCGAACTTAAACCGATAGGTACGGGCCAACACGGGACGACATTAGGTTGGTGAGAGCAGCTCCGTCAGAAGGACGGTAAGAAAACTGTCGCAGAGCGTCTGTGCTGGCAGATGTTCATAAAGGTCATGTTGGGTAGCTGGTCAGACAGGGGGACTAGAGAGAAAAACCAGCAGCGCTGAGCAGACATGGTGCTTCTTGCTTTAGGACTGCTAGCAAAGATCTTGGATATTCTTTTTTGTTGTTGTGGTTGTTG